>JAMKCH010003622.1:0-69098 GCA_023653785.1 Ophioderma brevispina | reverse complement strand
ATATGTACCGCCCTTCGATATCACTTACACATGATACAATCTTAAGATCAACATTATTTTTTATGAGAATTGCAACGCCTCTACTGTGATTGGTGCCATGAGCAAAGTACATCTGACCATTCCATTGTTTACGCCATTTATTTTCGGAACACTTGGTACTAAAAGTTTCCTGAAGGAAAATAATATCAGCTTTAGCCTTATTAAGCCAATGGAAAATCCTCAATCTCTTATCATAAGTATTGATACCCTAACATTCAGAGAAATTAGATTACTTTTAAAATTTGACATGTGTTACATAAATGCCATATCAATATCAACACCACTCTCTGTGTAATGTAAAAACATACAATGACACACGCATACAGCAATACTTGACACATTGAAAATACATAAATGGTGGGATACGATATAAAAAAAAAAATCCCACTACAATTCAGTCGTATCAGTGTGGTGGACTTATTACCAGCGCTGCTAAGGATAATGCCCGAACATTTAGAAAAACAAAAAAAAACAAAAAACACACAATTCTGTGCAACTTGAAACGGCTTATAATGCTGCACTAAACAATGTGGAAAAACACGCACACGTGTATTGTGCGTGGCCTCTCCGGAGACTCACTCTACTTCTCTTATCTAATCAATAGCCGAAAACCGTGCAGACATGCCGCCACTTTTGAATACACTTATGATAAGTAGCAGATTTTTTAAATATTTCAGTTGCATTTTATTTGACATAAACCGGTCCGAGTCACGGTTCGATCCAAAGCAAATTAAAGGTCGTAAATCAAGCACATTTCTCAAGTACATAAGAAATTAATTCTTATTTGATGTATTTGATTGTTTTTCAAGGGTCGATATTTAACAGCGTTCCTGTAAAAATTCCTGTAAAACAATTGAAAAAGAAACCAGTTTTTGCTATGCAAATACCCACAAGTTTTTTTGCCCAATTTTCATAAAATCTACGGTTTCTCAGTTTATACTGTTTCATGCAGAATTTGCCTTCTAAGCAACCAGGCCACCGAGTAATTTTCACAAAGTGCGCCCCCTGCTGATCGCCCATCCTCTCTAACGCAACGGAGGTGGACAAAAAATCCCCACGATTTACTCATGAAATATGGAATCGAAGTAATCGGCGCCTTGGATTTCCTCTCGCCATATATAAACTTGTTATGTTGAAGAGGACCCCATAAGGTGGCTCTAGATAGACGCCTTACTCTGTTCAAAGGATGTTGGGTTTTCATACAAATAATAGAAATGGCCCCCATAACCTTTTCTGGAATAACGTAGTTGAAGAGAATAATGCAGTATAATCTTCCTAATAATACTGCCAAAGGCAATCCACAAAAATGCAACGGTTGTTTTTCTCAAGGACATTTTATGTTATTCAATGATCCTTCTAAGGGCTAAGATTTCAAGTTGATCTTTTCGGAAGCCGTACTGGGTTTGTCTGCGTGTAGGATCAATGCGAGGAGAGATTTAGTGCTGCAGCACCAACCAGTTCAGGAGAGTGGTACCGGGGCCGGAATAATAACATTTGTTATCATAGCTAAAATTGACCGTAGTGATGTGGAGTTCATGAAAACAGGTGATGACAAATTAAAAGTGGTGGCAATTTGCATACGACGCCATTTTCCAAAATGGAAGCCATCTTAAAGCCCAAAACACCTAAGAAGAGAATTTTGGTGTTAAGAATGTTTTTTCTCGGTCAAGGAGTTCATTCAAACTACTCCCAAGACTATAAAATGTTTGTCTTTGACCAAGAAATTGGCGCCACATCTGTAGGGCAGTTTCTACATATGTTGTGCATTTAACAAGATGGCTACTAAAACGCAACGCGCGGGTCATTGGGCCAGCGTAAAATTCCGTTTCATGAAACCAATGGATTTTTTGCCCATTGTTTCAAAAAAAATCTAGGTTTTCTCAGTTACTGTTTCATTTGTCCTTCCAAGCAACCATGCCCACCGAGTATTTTCACATAGTGCGCCCCCTGCTGAATTGCCTTTCCTCTCTAAAACGCAACGGAGGTGGACAAAAAATCCCCACGATTTACTCATGGAAATATGAATAAAGTAATCGGCGCCTTGGATTTCCTCTCGCCATAGAGCAACTGTTATGTTGAGAGGACCCCATAAGGTGGCTCTAGATAGACGTCTTACTCTGTACCAGGACTGGTTGGGGTTTTCATAACAAAATTCCCCCACAACTTCTCTAGAATAACGTAGTTGAAGAGCATTGAAGTATAGCATCTTCCTAATAATAACTTTTCCAAATGCAATCCACAAAAATACAACGGTGTTTTCTCATGGACATTTTATGTATTCAATGAATCCTTCTAAGGGCTAAGATTTCAAGTTGATCTTTTCGGAAGCCGTATACTGGGTTTGTCTGCGGTATAGATCAATGCGAGGAGAGATTTAGTGCTGCAACCAACCAGTTTAGAGAGTGGTACCAGGGCCGGAATAAAACATGTTGTTATCAAAGCTTAAATTGACCGTAGTGATGTGGAGTTCATGAAACCAGTTGACAAAATTTAAAAGTGGGGGCAATTGCTACCACGCCATTTTCCAAAATGGAAGCATCTTAAAGCCCAAAACACCTAGAAGACCATTTCGGGTGTTCAAGGAGTTCAGTCAAACTATTCCCAAAACTATAAAATGTTGCATGTGCAGACATCTTCCAAGATGGCTGACATTTTATTGACACAAAACTTACATCTCTTATTATATAGCCTATGAAGATGATTGTGGTGCCAAATTAAAGATTTTCTGGGTCAAGTTTTCATACGTCACTTCTTTCTAAGATGGTCAACATAAAAAAGGCAAAATCCTTTATACCTCATGCTATACAGCATCTAGATGATGATTTTGGTGACAAAGTCTATGTTTTAGGTCAAGGATTTCAACAGCAATATTCTCAAGATGAGTCGTGAGTCATTCATTTACCACCAATGTGACACCCAAAATGTGACACCTTGACTACTCTACAATTTTTTAGTGTAAAGAAAAAGCCTCAAAATTAAAAGAAAATGTGTCATGCCATACAGTAGTATTTATAGAAAGATAACTATTATTAAATAATGGAGAAGATACAATCAGCAGAATAGTACGACATTTTAAGTTTTTAGTCCGTGAATAATTCCAGTGTGAGTATTGGCGTAGCGTACTGATCCAGTTGCTTTATTATGCTGCAACTGCAAGTAGTCCAGGCTACAGAGCATGTGTCCTTGTTATATGTGTCCTTGTTATAATAATTGTATAATGTTTTTCAACGGTTTCTGGACCGGTTTTTTTCCTGCTGAATCTGAATCCGATGAGTGCCAGACGAAAAACCTTAAGCATTTTCGAAGAAACGCAAAAATTCATAATGGCCACCAAAACATTAAAAAACTCATCTGTTAATGACTCGCAAGTTGTAATTTTTTGGCCTGTCTAGTCAAAACATCCATTTTGACCAATTAAAATATGATTCATTAACCACCTAATCAAGAGATTCAATATGGTTGCAAATACAACAAAGCACCTGATATTTATCTACTTTTGATCGTATTAGGTAACTGGTATCTATACTAATGCTTTAGCAATCAATATTGAGACCATTATGAATAGCTTTCAATAATTTGATAATCAATCAAATCAATAAACCATTCAAGATGGCTCCCAAATGGTAAAATACATTACTGCATAAAGCTAATAGCTGTAATGTTTGCGCATATTACTATAACTTATTCAGAGCAGTTTAGATATTATAATATAATCAAAGTGATTGATATCTGCAAGATGGCATCCTAGATGGGCATCCAATATGGTTGTAAATGTCAGTCAGTAAAGGTCAGTAATTCATTCACGCTGGGTGCTAAATATATATATTTTTGTGGTTTGAAGTTAGACAATTCCAAAATTCCCAGTAAGGCTATCTTAAGTGTCATTGAGTTCTTATTCATCAAATATCCCAATATGGATGCCAATGGACGCCTATAACCTAACAAAAACAAAGAAGCACGTATCACTAGACTATTAGTGATCGGATTTTTCGCCGCTTAGTAAGTGCCATTTCCAGCCATATTGAATGGAATCTTACATGTATCGATTACTCTGATTACATCAAGTGATCAGACTGACTTACAAGGATATACACAAACGTTGCAGTGGGGCCCACTAGGTTGGATAAAGTTATCAATTATTGCCGTGATGCTATAATGAAGGAATTTATCATCACATTTTTGAAAAATATTTCTTATGGTTTTAACTAATTTCTTGGCTGTCAAAACACGGGGATAGATACCAAATAACCAACTTGCAGTGAAAAGTAGATCACGATCAGACATTTATTTATTGGTGGCCATTATTGAATCATTGATTAAGTGGTTACAGAATCATATGTCATGTCATTAGTCAACATTAATGTTCAACGAGAACAGCCGACAAAAAAGTGCACACCTTGAATGAACAAAACAGATGAATGTTTTTGTGTTTTGGTGGCCCCCCCCCCCCCCCCCCCATTTTATTCTTCTGTCTTTCTACAAAAAATGCTCAAGGTTTTCGTCTGGCATCCATCGGATTTCAAAATCAAATAAAAAAATGTTCTAGCACAGCAAAACAGTTGAAAAGGCATTATAATATCTACATAAAACAAGGTTGAATCAGTTATTCTGAATCAGTAATCTTATTAAAGCGCAAGAGAAAACGAATCGGTCACGTCATAACAAATTACGAGCATTGATTTTTTATTGCATCTGTTGAATTGGCAGATACCGATTTTATATTTTCTTAATTTCCATACCCTAAGCATAGCTAAACTAAACTATCACCACATTTTCCGTGTTTTTTTAATATAAACATTTTACCGAGTCATTTGTTTTAGTAGCGAAAAAACCTGCATTCAATAAACCGGGTTTGTACTTCAAAATGTTATAAATGTAATTGCGTTTAATTGTCTTTGTCAAAGACTCGTTTTAAAGAATTCGTGGGATGACTCAGAGAGGTTCGCAGAACGAGTCTTTGAAATTCACCCAACTTTGAGGCCTCCGAGCAAGTCACGGACTTTTGGTATTGGGTACCCCCCCCCCCGCCCACTTGTGAGGATTGACCATTTCATAAATCAAAGCCTCACTCGGACCCTCACGGGAACCAACTGCCAAGTATTAGTATGTACCCTTGCGCGCGCGCGGGTGAATGGATGACTACCATACCACCTTTTAAACAACCACCGCGCGTGGGACGCGGGGTGACCAGGTCTGCAGACAACGTTTTGATATTGATTTAGATCTATCAAAGCATCCATATTGTGGCTTTATTCCCCAGTTTTGTCCGAGTATACATATTTGCTGATAGCATAATAGCAAAAATTGCTTTTTTAAAACTTTCTTCCGTTCTCCCTTACCTCTTCGTTCTTGCTTCAGTTTCCTTCCCGGTTTATATATTCTTTCGTGATTTCGACATCCTTCTTCTCTCTCGTCTTTTAGATTCTCTTTTTGAATATTGATTTCTCCTGTTGTTCCTTTCTCCTTGCAGTTCGTTGTTTTTTCCCAACCCCCCTCTTTCCCTTACTCAGTTCAGGTGCCCTTTCATTACGTCTAGCAACTCCTGTTTTGAAACCCTCTACCTCTTTCTCCTAATCTTCCTTTTCCACCTCTCGCTTTCGCTCTCTTTCTTTAATCACATGCCTATGGGAGGGGTATGATATCATCCTCAAAGATTTTTAAAAATGATAAAGAATTATGGTTCACGAAAGGGTGAATTGTAGTTCTGATTTGAAAAACGTTCTTACTTAGAAAGATAATCGGATACACACTTCATTGTGGTTAACAAACAACAAAAAAGTCATTGTTTTTTATAATCAGCACCCCAAGACACTCACCACAATCAGCAAAACAAACAAATCCCGTATCTCCATATCATGTTTTATCATGATGAGGCATATACCCTCCTTTTTTTGGGAAAAAAAAATATTTTTCAAGCCACAAAAATTTCAGTTTGTGAGAAGTGCGCTGTTCTCTGACATGGTTCTGATATTTTCGGATTGGAAATATAGTTATATATTTGAAAACTAAGTGATTAATATCCTTTTCAACCAAAAGTCAGTACAATATAACTGTATCTGTATTGTGGTACTATAATCTGCGTCGCCAATCACTAATCTTTGGGAAATATAATTTTGGAGGGAAAAAATGCAATGATTTTCGATTCAATTGAAAAAAAACCTTAGGTTTATTTAAAGGCGGACGCAGAGATTTGCAGTATTAATCTTGTTATTGAAAAATAATTAAAGATGGTCACCTAAAATGCTCGAATCAGATTTTTCGTTTTTACATGCAGTTAAACATTTAAATGTATGTATGTTAACAGTGCAATATAATACAGTGGCGTTAACGGGCCTACCCGCTATGAGGGGGCAAATTCCCAGTTTGGGAAAATTTTCCCTCTCAGGGGGGTCAAACGGTCAATTTTTCCCGGTCAGAGGGCAAAAAAACGGCTGCTGATTAGCATGTTTTTGCAATTTTTTTCCGGCCAAAGTTCGTCAGGGGGGGGCAACCTGGCCCCCTGCCCCCCGCCTGTTCCGCCACTGATAAATAGGGACCACAGTGTTAAAACAAAAAATTAGGGGGTAATTTCGAATTCCGAAGGTCGTTATTCCAAAGGTCGTTAATATAAGGTTCGCTATTAAGAATCTAAAAAGACACGCTTTCCGATCTTAAAAAGGATTCGCCATCCGAATTTAAAAAGGTTCGCTATTTAAAATTTTTATTTTTCATAGGAGCAACCGAACATGATGAATTATACGTTGATACCACGAAAAATATTACCACTATTTTTATAAGTATGTTTTTATTGTTAGATTAATAGAAAAAAAAACATTAACTGAATTACTGAAATAACAAAAAATCGCCACAAAAGCTGACACCCATTCAAATTGTTTGACAACCTTAACCAGTAAACCCTAAACCCTAACCAAACCTAAACCCTAACCTAATCCCTAACCTACCCTAAATAAACTAAACTTGCTCTTATCTAGTTTGTCTTCTTCGAATAATGTTCTTTTTAAAAAAAATCGGAATAGCAACCACTTTCTGAAAGTCGAAATAAAGAACACGGTATCTGGTTTCGGAATAGCGAACCCTTTAGCTTATTCGGCAAAAACTAACTTTTTGAAATCCGGAATGCTCAGCCTTTTTACAATTCGGAATAGCGAACCCCTTTTTCAAAATTCGGAATAGCGAACCCTTTTCATTTTCGGACTAGCGAATGTGAACCCTTTAAGGATTCGAAAAACGAAGCTATAAAAACGCTGTTGTTTGGAATAAACGAACTTCGAATAACGAACCTTCGGGAATAATGAACCATTGGAATATCGAGAGGACCAAAAAAAAATTACGGATAACAAACGTGTACCACACACTGACAAAAGTATTGCAACATGCAGAAAAAAGAGTGTCATAATCAGCAAAATGAGTTACAATTTGTAACATCGGTTCTTAACTACGTATGACGCATGAAATTCCAAGTTGTGTTTTTTGAACAGAAGTTTATTCCCCAGAATCATTGAGTGCGAAAAAATATTTTGTTTGATTGCCCTGTTCACAAATAGGCGGATTTGAAAGATTTGGTGGTCGATTAGCTTGCCGATGAAACCTCAGAAAGGCATACAGCCACGGGAACGTCCACAAATGACTAAAAATAGGAATGAGTTTGTTGGGGTTTACTTCCAAACTGTTTACGGGAGAAAGTGCAGTGTTGTGTGGACCGGAAGGAAGATGAGAGCAAGTCCACGCTGTTGGACTCGGGAAAATTGAATGAAAAGAGAAGTGGTCACGTGCAACTTGAACAGAACGTTTTAATCTACCGTTAATATTATACCGTTTGTCATGGAATGTGACTAAGTATTCTGACAGATTTGCGCCAAAAAAAAAAACCACGTGATTTGTCATTGCATTGCAATGCGGATGTCTTCAAAAATGTTCCGTTTTTTTTAAAGACCCACTGTCTTCACGACGTTATCTCATTGTGGTCCACACAAGCACTGTACTTTTCTCCAGTAAAACATTTTAGGTAATCCTACCAAACCGTACAAATTTCAGATAGCGCTCCATTTTGGGGGCAGATTTGTGGCGTACGGGTACTGTATTCATTCTGGGGTTGCAATCGGCAAGTTGCCGATCGCCAGCTCTTTTAATCAGCCATATTCAGGGAAACGTGGCAATCAAATCAAATGGTTTTTGCACTCTAGGATTTTGGGGAATAACATTGGTTTGAAAAAACACAACTTGAAATTCAATGCACTAGGTGTTAGAAACCGTGGTACAATTTGAAATCTGTGATTATGAAATCTTTTTTCTGCATGTTGCAATACTTTTGTACGTGTGTGATAAACGTCCTTCGATCTGAACTTTAGGTATTTCACAACAGTGATTTAAAAATATGGACAAGCATATGAAAAAAATTGAGGGCGCCCTCCTCATGAAAACTTGAGTCAAGCCTTTAATTATCAGAACTGCGGTGAATGAAATTTGCATTCAGGAAACTGTAGTTAGTTTTAATTTAAAAAAAAAAAAAAAACCGTCATGGATTAAAATGAAAACATTATAATTCTATAAAAAGTTTTCAACAAGACCTGAGTCCGAAAATGCATGCTTTTTCTTTTCAAGAAAGTTTCTCGATCGGAAAACACTTGAGGTTTTAGCGGAAAAACAAAGACATCAGAATGAACAGGGTTAAATTGAAGTTTTTAATCAAAAAATAATTAACAAGGCAAAACAAACAATCGATACAAAAAAAAAAAAACCCAGGTGTCGATTGAATAACCCATCCAATTCGAAAATCCCACTTCGAGCCAAATGTCCCATCTGTTTTTTAGTTGTATATAGTCTAATGGTGCAATCTGCTTCCAAACTTGGGTTATTATTTCCACAATTTTAGATGACAATCAGGTTTTTCAATGATTAAAATTTCACTTTTTTCAAAATTAAAAGAAACCAATTTTTAAACGGTTTTAAACAGTAAACTATTTAGTATTTGCTGTAAAATATTCACCATTTTGAAAAGTTAGAGGCTTATTAAATCAAAAGGTACACTGTAAAAATTATTTAATCACGGTTGAGTAAAATTGTCACAGCTCTTAATGTTGAGTAACAAATCTGTTCAAAGTTGAGTAAACCTTACCTTTCATTGTTGACTAAATCTTCGTATTGTTGGGTTAAAAATATTACTCAGCTTTGTGAAGGTTTACTCCACTTTTGACTAAGATTTACTCTCAACATTAAGAACTGTGGACTTTTTTCCCTAAACATTTTGGAGATGTAAAAACGCGGTTATAATGCTGAATTAAGTTTCTAACCAGTGTATAATGCGGTTTGTATGCGGCCCATTAACGATAACTGAAATTCCTCTCAAAAAAATAGTACCGAATAGATGAAGTAATTGAAAAACAAAAATGATTCAATTCCAACGAATAGGTATTGAATGAAAGCTTTTTCTTATTCGATTTTTTTATTATGTAAAAGGACGGGATGTGCGCGGCATGGACTTCAAAGTTCATTGAAAGTAGAGGGAATTAGTTGAGGAAAATTAAGGAGAAAGGGGTTTCATTGGTGAGGGAGGAAGCAAAATGGGGGGTGGGTCAATAACTGATCCTCTACATTTTGTGACGAGTGGGGTCATTTCGGACAATAATTCTAACCATTCAAAAACAGGTTTATTTGTTATAACATTAAAAAGGGCTAGGGGCTTTCTGTGAGAGCATGGAATAGAAATAAGTGGGTCATCAGTGATAGACGAAAAATGAGAAGGACAGAAAAAATGAGTTCATATTTTTCCAGTCAAGTAGGAAAAAAAAAATAAGATTGATCCACTTACACACTTAAAAAATGGGGTAAAGATATCAAAACCTTTTACGTTGTCACATTTATTTGACACGGGTTGAGTACATTTGTGACCCCACTTTGTCTGCACCCACTTTTTCTGCACCCAGTTTTTGCCAGAATTCAGCAGCCTGACGGAATAAAATGTGCACGTGATACTGTACTTTATTCCGTCAAGGCCTGCGAATTCTGAGCAAAATGGGTGCCAGAAAAAAGTGGGTGCAGACAAAGTGGTGCAGAAAATGTACAAGCATTGACACTATAGTCGGGTTGAAATAAACCACATTCGGGAATTTGGTCCAAAAAATAAGTAAGATCTCTACATATTGGATGTTTTTCCCAAGTTCCCCTTCACTGCAAAACGGGGTGTTAACTTTAACACCCTTGGGTATAATTTTAACATCATAGGGCACGGACTCAATAGGGGACTGCACCTACTGGTGTGGTAGTTACACATTTCGATGTTAAATTACCCATGTTAGCGTATTATTGTAACACCAATTGGTGTTACAATGTACGATATGACATGTTGATGTCATTTTCAGCACACGTTGCTAATTATTTTGTAACACCGCCGGTGCCACAATTGATGACCACTGGTTGCTAATAGACCCTCTGGACCACGGACACGCCTTCTGGGTTAATTAACACGAACTTGGTGTTAAAATTTTATTTGTATCAATGACCAATTTTTTGTAGAAAAAAACTTGATTTTGTGGTTGTTGCTATATTTGCAAATGTTTTACCTCTAACCTTTTCATAAGCAGTCACCAAAATAATAATTACAAATTGTGCGCAACAACGAAGCGGTGTGAATACTAAATTTACAACAACAGAAAACTAACACCGACAAGCATGACACCGACTTGGTGTAACATATGGACACCCCAGTTTTTGCAGTGCCCCCCCCTGAATTGGATCCCGCAGTTGGCACAATAACATCAACACTGAGATTTCAAAATTCTAAAAAATATTACAACAAAAAACCGGATTTGATTCCAAAAGGCCAATTAGGTAATGACCACGTAGGACATCGACCTGAACCCAAAAGAAAATCTCCTCCGGTCACTTTACAACCCCGTGTGGTGTCTCTAAAAAGTCACTTTTTTTCTACTTTTTTTCCTAATAAAACACTCTCTTTCGTTACTATCTAGTAACGAATTTCGTTATTTTAGTAACGATTTTTTTTCTCTTAATTTTTTTTTTTTTAAATTTAAAATAAAAAAGACACATTTAGACATTTTTAAAGATTTGTTTCATTGTTTATTTTTTTAATTAAACTACTCATTTTCTTAGCCGCAGCTCTATAAAGTTACTAAACTAGAAAAATCCTCTATCTTTTACGGAATAAACTCAATACTAGATTGCAGTTTATCCGTTATAGGACAAAGTCCGTTAACATAGTAACTCAGTCATCAGAACAACCCACAAGTCAAAAACCCACAACGTATCATTTCTACCTATGAACAACCCCACAACGTCACTCTAGTAAGCACCACACCACACACACACACACACACACACCACACAACACAACCACACACACACACCCACACACACACCCACCCACACACACACCACCACCGAGCACCCACCCACATCGCACACCCAAACACACTCTCTTCTAGCCCCTCCCTCATCCGCCCCCAGCAAAACCCCCGCCCTCCCACGAGCCAACCACTGCCTGTGGGCACCTTCACACACTTTTTGACACACCCCGAATGCTATTACTAATCTATTGGTAAATTTAAACCTTGGGGATGTGGGGTTTAGTTTGGGAAGTTTTAAGTTGGGTTTTTTTTACTGTGCTTATTAGTGTCAAACGAGCCAGTCCTTCGTTAATGATTGATCAAAACGCAGGAAAACGATTACTACAGTAATTTTGAAGTATCAATGTGGACAAAAGTATGAGTGAACTGTATGAGTATTGGTATAACAGAGTTTATGAGATAAATTGAAAAGTGTCAATATCATAACTTGCCATACAGCCATTACTAACAAGGCAATAGAGTCGGGTACGGTAAATTTATCTCTAATCGAGCATTGAATTAAATACAGGCAATTAAAAGGTCCTATGTTACAATGCTCTCAGGATGTAAATAGCACTGAATTCATTAAGTTTTTTCTCCAACTTAGTACATCGGGACTAATAGTAGACTCAACCACATCGTGTCACCTCTAGTACTTATCCGAAGGTATAGGCATTGAATTAGGGCAGGTGAGTGGGTGGAAGTTTAAATCGAGATTAAAATTTGCAGCGAGCTAATGAATATGTAGTCCGATAGCAGAGGAAATCAATTCTATGGTTAATGAAAGCATTCAAGTCACTGTAAGCGCATTTGCAGCTACAAAAATTTATAGCTCTCAAAACATTCTGACTAATCGTTATTTGCTTCAGTGTATTCAATATCACATGTGAGTTGAATGTTACTGACTTTTGAGCGCCCGTGTTTTGAATACAACAACACAAAGTCTTTGAAAAATGATGGCAATCCGAAATCCCGAATTATCTTAATTTTTCATGAAATCATGGTGAATCTGGCCACATGTTGTTCTTTTTCTGTCCCTCTATCCCACCTAATATCGAACGCTGTCCCAAACTGTTTTCCTTTCCTCTTGTGACACATGGGTTTGAATCTACATAGTGTTGAAGACGCTCACAATAATGAAGTTCCCACCCCTGGGTGCTGGAATGCCCACTACGCGCCAGTCGGTTTTTATTTTTTTTCAGAGAATTCACGTAGCCAGTTTGGGTAATCAAGAAAGAACAACCGTATCAAGACTGGCGACACGAGTTATGTAAAGTCCGACAAGAATGTGGATCATTGCAGCGACCACAGCCGCCTTAACTAAATTCAAGGAGCCAAAAACAATTAAATGTGAACATTCTTAACATGATCCCCAACGACTTTACAGTTTGTCAGGGTTGACGACATTTTTTGATGAATCACTGACCAACATTTTGAGATCAATTTGGAATGATGTTGACATCATTGACTGAACGAAGGGGCCTGGAAGCACTGGGGTCATCAGCATTCTGCGGGAGTTTTGAAATGTAAATTTGGGCATCTATGCAAATAGTTAAACAAAAGAGACCAAGCAAAGAGACGAGGGACCCCATATTTAAAACAAGCGACCAGCGCTTAGAAGACCAACGAAAATGCACTGGTTGTCGTGGTGGCTGACCAGTAATAAAAGAAAAGATGAATCCATTGCCAAAGTGACCCACCGATACCATATTAGTAGTTTTAGACAGAAGAACTGGCTGACTATCTTTATCAAAAGCCTCGCCCTAGTCCAGAAAGATGACATAAAAGATAGCTCAGGAGGGGATCTTTCATCAAGGATTTGAGCCCGGCGGTGGTAAACTTTTCCCAAGAGAGTTGTCCATGAGCGGCCCATGAGGAGATGTAAGCCCACAGGTATACATGTAATCAACAATGTTTCTAGTAATAACACGCTCGAGCAGCTCACCTACAATTGAGCACAGACATATTGGTATTTCTTATGCTACAAACATCACCAGATTTTTGTATGAGAACAACATTGGCACTTGCAGTCATCTGGAATTGCACCTTCTTTGAGAGAAATGTTAAAAACAACAAGGCAAGTGGCAAGCAATTGGAGTCAGCAGTATGCTTTTAACTGTGAGGTATTGCCATCAGGACCCGGTGCATTCCACTGTTTCAGTGATTAAACACTTAAGTGCCCAAGGTGTTTTCACTCACGTTGGTGCCTAAGGGGGGGGGGGGGTCCATGGAACCCCCCTAAGGAAAACCACTTTCCCGATGGAATTTTCAAATGAAACTCATACCACCTTTGAGGGGGCAAAAGACAAGGCCAAAGATCAATAAAATGAGTTCCGGTGTTTCGTCTGGAAATTAGGGGGCAAATCATTGTTTTTCGAAATGCGTCAAAAATCGCTAAAAAGTAGTATGATGTTTCCGCGGCTCTGCTTCCACAGCATACACATTGCAAATCATTTTTGATGTTTATATCTACTCTAGAAGGACCAATTTACATATATTTAACACAAACATTACGATTTGTACATTCTTGTATTTTTTGTGGGGGCAGTCGTGTTTGCCATAGGTTTGTATAGCAATGGCGCGCCGTCGCTCGATGATGGAATCGCTTCTTTTCAGCCATAAAAGGGTGGAAAATTTTTTGTTCTGATTATGTAATTAATTTTGTTTCATGCATATGAACATACATAAGCAGAAAAATATTTCTGGCAACACAGGTTTTTTGCTATTTTTATTTTTAAAATCACACTCCCATTGGTGCCTAAGGGGGTTCCTGGGCCCAAGCTAATATCTCATTAACTGGCGAGAAATTTAGTAAATTTTTTTATGGAAAGAAGCGCATTGATAAGTTGCACAATTACAAAAAAATTAGAGTTCGAAAATATTTTTCACGAGTGAGAAATCGCTGAAAACAAATCTTGGGTACTATGGACCCCCCCCCCCCCCCTAGGCCACTTAAGTGTTAATCAATTTACACAACTCACTAGTGCTGGCGGAAACACTTGTCAAAGAAAGATAACCATGATTACCATTACACCAAGTGTCTAAACACGTTGGATCGACCTACAAATAAACTACTCGATAGAATTTTTAAAAAAAAAACGCGTGTTTTTTTGTTTTTAGAATTTTTAATTTCTAATATGTGCGGGTCCCGATGTCGTTCTTCAAACATTTTTAAATACCAAACAAATGGGGGTAGCCGACTTACTTTTCATTAATGCCTAAAAGAACTCAAATTTGAGTCTTTTTAACAATTGGGCGCTCGTTGGCCCGCAAGAGAAGATTGCGGCAAATTTGGTACGCAGCAAAGCATTGAAGTAGGCCCGTAGAGGATGCGCCATTGACGCGTTTGTCTTTTGTTTTAAATTTTTCGCCCGAAATTTATAAAACGCAATTAGACATGTGCAAGATTGGAAATGGCCTCATAAAACAAGCTCCTAAAATGATGTAGAACATGGTAAACATTGCACTTCCTTTTGTCCATCAAAAAATCAAGATATGCCTTTAATTCTTTTGTTTTCTTTGATTTTACACAAAGATTAGTGACTCTTTATCTAAGTGCTCTGGGAGACTTGTCTGGTTTCCCCCTTTTAGTCACAATTTAGCACCCACTGCCGGCGACAAAAGAAAGGAATTTGCATTTTTTGAGGTTCTAAGGTTCCACGCGCAGATACCGAGGACTCTGGTTTTGCTACAAAAGGTTACAAAACTGCGCTACAAAAGGTTTCAGATTTTGGTCATAATGGACCCCGAGAAGATCAGAAAAAAGTTATAAAATATCGGGCTTCCGGGGAAAATGAGTTTTTTCAAAAGAATGGCTGGGCAAAATGGCCACCAATAGCATAAATTTGCTTATAACTCACTTAGTTTTTATCATAGAGCTACAGGTTGGTGTTTATCCCTATGTTTGTGAGGTGGTAAAAAAAACAATGACTTTACCAAGTGATAGGTTCATATTGAAAAAAATGGCTGCAAATTGTTAAAATAATTTGCCTAAATTGTAAATTTTGAACATAAACCATAACAAAAAGCTTTTATAAAAATAAGAACATTACTTGCCATTTGTTTCAGGAAATGTTTCACAGAAGAGCGGAAGGTTGTTCGTAGCCAAGAACCTTATCCAATTTGCGAGGGCAGATTGGATAATGACTGCTATTGCTAAAATTATCAACAAGGTGCAGATAGGATAAGGGCAGTTAAACAAAATGGCACCAAAATGGGACATGGTCCAAAATTTCGAATTTGTTTTACCATTGAGTTTGGTGTCTTTTATGATCTCAAAAATGTCAAAATACACAAATTGAGAACAAAACAAAAATTTTCTTACAAAACTAGTTTTTATAGCTTTATTTCCCAAAATGCAATTTTAAGTTGATTCTTTTTATAAAAAAATAATTTTAAAACATTTGGGGGGGGGACTTCAAAAAACATTTTAAAAAAAAAAAAACTTTAAACATCAAAAGGTTCTCAACCGATTTCTGTTCCTTCAGCTGGGTTGCTCAATAACTCCTCCTTTCAAAAACAGCAAAACTCCATGAATTCAGGTTCCAAAACTCGACTGAGTTGTTTTTTTTTTTTTTTTTGTTTTTTTATTTCAGACTTGAATGAAATCTGTGTTTTTTTTAACTTGTAAACACGGACAGACTTGTTTTCCACACATTAGACATGTGTTTTGATGAAGAGTGTTATGTGAACATTTCTCTTGCTTCTTTGAAGCTATGAATGGTAAACATTTTTAGTGGACATGTTTTGATTGTTTATTCATTGTTCGGGAAGAAAGAAGAAACATGTTTCAAGGGATATATGGCTTTTGTTTTTTCTTTGCATGCTTTGTTTCACAGCCCTGTCGAGTAAGAGTATTGCAAGTAAATAGGAGGCGGTAAGGACAACCCCAGTCATTTGGGACACCCGAATTTAACGGGGTTTGCTTGTTTTGAAAAGCCCCACAACCCCCGTCGGAAAACAAATGACGGACGGATTTTGGCAAAATCAGCGATTTGGGGGCCAAACAATCAACAAAAATTTTGGGGAAAATCAGCGATTTTGGGAAAAAAATTGGTTAAAAATCTCAAAAAATTTGTCATACCCCGCCCCCCCCAGAATTCACTTTTTCCCTCTTCCAAAAAAAATCACTGTTCCCCGTTCTTGCTCCCCCCCATTACAGAAACAAGTAGGTTGATGCCCGCCACTGTCCACTGGTTGGATTGCCATTTGTGACAGATTAGTCAATTTGATTAAACATTGATACCCGTTATTATAGAAAATGAAGAAAGGCAACAAAACTGGTGATTATGGGCTTCATAGCTGCTGTTAAGTTCATATGATGCTAACAAAAATTTATTCGGACACATAAGAAACGCATGGCTCCTGATTCTTGATGTTTACACTCCGAAAGCGGCTGTAGTGTACTTAACTTAACAGTATTGTTATCCTGCATATGGAAGTTTTGGGTCCTTCTTGAACACTTTATCTTCAGTACTGACATGTGGTTAGTATATGTAGTGCAGTATATTGCAGTCATTATGGGATTGTCCCATATAAAATAAAATCGGATTTCTAAAATTATAGCCCATATAATACTTTTTATAATATTTCATTCACCCAACAAAAGTGTATTACAGGACCCAGGTTTTGGCACGTGCATCATATTGGTGTGTATACACCAATGTGGGTCTTATGACTTTAGTAGTTAAACCAAAAAAATAAATTAGGTGTCTTGCTAAAAACAAAGACAAAAAAAACAAACAGCATCCAACAACGATCTACTACCCTATTTGCTTGTGAATTATTTGCATTCTGGTAAATTAAAAAAAAAATCAAAAATCAAAACAAAGAAGAAACAACAAACAAACAAAACAAAGCAAGAGGTAAAAAATCAAAGCCGATCCACCTACCCTATTTATTTCATCCTATCACACCACACCAAACAAAGAACGTTTTTATTAAAGCTAATTTGCAATTGGGGGAAGAGTATCGCATGTTCTCTGCTAAAAATTAAAACATTAGCGTGTATATAATGCTGTCGAAAAACAGCTTTAAAATCAAAATAAAACTATACAGAGTGTATAAAAAAACTGTGCATAAAGAAATACAAAATTTGACCATGACCTGTTTACACAACTATGACACAATTTATGTTTTCATCATCTGCATATATTCTACTTTTTATGCCTGAAAAAGGAAGGAATTTGGCAAAGAAATGAGTAGATATGAAGGATTTTCCAGGCTGATCCAGTTTTACTCAATCATTCCAATGAAATTGACATAGTTAAGCTGGGGTTTTTTTTCAGTTCCATCATTTTGTCTGAATATGGTGACAAAAACTCGTCATATGAGTGCACAACGTTCGTAAATGACATTTTGGGTAAAATTGAGTTGTTGCTTGATTTTGTAAAGACAGGTAAAAACACAAAGTTTTAAACATGGTTCCAGTCTCAAATCAAAGTAGAAACATTTTTATGAAGAAAAATATTTTTTTCAGTTAAAACAAAAAAAAAAAAACAAAAAAACCAAAGGAAACCAAAAGGAAATTTGAACACAAAACGGCCGTTCCTGCAAAATGACAAAATGCGATACGACTTGTTTGCCACTCACAGGGACGAACTCTTTTTGACCTTTTCTTCACAAGAGTAAATTGCAGATAATCAGATTAATTGAATTTGATGACAATCAGTGCATGAAGTATACTAATTATATTATCAGATTATCCCTTTTAAAACATTGTAAACATTCAAAAAGGTCAATTATCACCTGGTCCAGATAGTTGAAACAAGATCCCTTTCAATAACATACAAGATACTCAAGGTCCATGTAACACTAAATGTGGAATAGGGTTCTCAAGAAGAAGAAGCCCTTTTATACATAACGTGTATAAAGTTTTGAAACTGAACTGAATGACTTGTGGACTGGGTAAGAACAATATCAAAGTGTCAGAACAGTGTTATTTTGTGCATGTACAGTTATATAAAAACAAAAACTCTTAATATCCAAACTATTTTTCTGTTTCAAATTTGTTTTCAAACATGTCATTGATTAATGAAAGTTTCATCTGATCAAGTTAATTTTGTGCATTATATGTAAAGAACTCTCATCCAAAATCTGTTTTAATCTGTTTTAAATCTGTTTTAATCTGTTTAATCTGTTTTAAATCTGTTTTAATCTGTTTTAAATCTGTTTAATCTGTTTTTTTAACATGCTGTTCACCCGTGAAAGTTGTTTTCTGATCCATTTTTATTTTGCACAATATATATTTTATGCAAACAATTGTTGAAAAAAAACTTACTGGCTTTAAATTATTATCGTTTTGAATAGAAAGAACGTTTTGTTATTACTTTTAACATGCAAGTGCCACATAAACCACCTTTTAGGAAGAACAACATTGACAATGTGAGTGAGGTATCTATTCATTCACACAAAATGTGGTATACTTTGTAAACTCAATTGGAATGGGTGAAAAATGGCAAGGTCATAGGCTTATGAAGATTTTCAGGATTGGGTGCCTACTTGAAGGGTGATGGAGCGCCTATAGGGAGGAGGGTGTGGGAGGGGAAGCTTTGGATTTGATGTTTTAGTAAAAAAGTTCAGATTAGGGGTGCCCAGCCCCGAAGCCCCCTCCGCTTCCTAAGCCTACGAAGGTGTACAAAACCTTTCATATCTGCTTCATTTTTCAAGCAATTTCTTTCATTTTTTCAGAATATGTAGTGTAAAGAATGGGTATTACGATTATGCCAGAAATGTTATGGTTAAATGAATATATCGAGATCAGGGTCAGCAGTATCCCATGCACAATTTTTGATACATCCGGTATATGCCTGTAATCAACATTTGCATTGATGCAATGCTTTAACATGTGTTAACTCTCACATGAAATTGACTAGGCCAAATCAACACCTTTATGTGTGAATCAATCCACCATTTGTGGTGTTATAGTACCAATATGATTCCATGATGTTCAGAAAAGTGAATTTTAATTAAGAACAAAGATCGTCACTCAATTAAGAACAAAGACCGGATGTAGTAGACGATAAAATTTAAAACGTGTTATCTAGCTGGATGAAGTTGCAAGACATGATATTATTACATTGTCCATGACGGAAGCTGTTGAAACATTTTCTACACCTCTTTGAAGTTAAACAGGTTCTTGTTTTGATAGCCAACAAACTTTCCCTTGCCTTAATTACGAACGCGTTATCTGATAAGTCTGATATCACTTATAGATTTGTTTATAATGGCCATCATGAAGCAAACAAGATTAGCCTTCAATTAAGTCATGATTCAGATTGTATGACACATTACTCCCGCATCATCGCGAATCGCCAGCGAGCAATGTCCGCTACCCAGTGATCCATCTAATTCAATTTGAATTGTTATGTTGCTTACAATTTAGCTGTTAAGCTAATGATATAAAGACGTTTGTGTACTGTCGCATCTTGCCTAAGTACGCCAGAAAATCGTGGGGGTGTAAATCAGTCCATTTCCAATGAATAGTATTGTCAGCTCGTTTCAACCATGTCACATCTCTCACTTAAGGATATTCAACATCATAGGGACTGAGTTGTGTAAGACTTTATTCATCATCTCTTCATCTGAGTTCATTGAGGCTTCGTGACATCGATTGTAGGCATCCTGCCGTTAACAACTCACCTTGAGGTGAAAAAGAGAAACGTGCTTTCGCTGGATGATAGCACAAGATAACAGCTGCCGTACTGTTGGTGTTACTTAAAAGAAGACACCCACCTCCTGACCGTCGGGGCTTAACTGGCACGCGCGGACGGTGGCTGCCAGGTCGACAGGTCGGATCTCAACACCGTCGTTGAATGTAAGTCAAAAAAAATCCTTTTATTTTGCCATGTAAAATAATTAGCGTTTAACTTAAACTATTTTCATGATTCCTTTCGTCAGGAGTGTGTCGATAAAATATCTAAAGATCAGGCATATCGTATACTGGAAATTGTTATAGCATGTGAATTTTAACAGAAGAATTACGTCATTTGTAAATGACTTGTTCCAGGAATTTCGGTAGAACTACTGTAACAGTCAACGCCAAAATCTATATCGATTATTTCGTTAATAAATGATAAGAGTTGATTACGTTTGTTATCACGATAGACTGCCCCCAACGTCGCTCACACCGACTGTGACATAAAATATTTATAATGCATCTGTTGTTACTGAATGGCACACTAAAACTATATCAATCATTTCCTGGGCCGTACTAAAGATTATTATTATTTTTTAGGGGGGTGAAGGACTTCGAAAAAGAGTGGACCTGTTTGTAAAAGTGGACCTAACTCCCTTAAAATGGTAGTTGCTTTGGACTTTTTGAAATTTTCTCTCCAAAAAGTGAACTTTCTTGTCAAATTTTCTCTAAATTTGGACTTCTATCAAAAAATCAGGTAAATACGAACCAAAAGGTGTTCCCTCTTTGTGAAAGGGCGTGTGACCGCATCTCCACACCCACCTGCGTACAGGTGTGATTATTTCATTGATATTGGATCAAAACGATATGAAGTAGATATGTTATGTGTGTTTTATAATAGCTTATAATAGTATATATGTTTTGTAATAGTTATAATAGTAACGATCTGGTATTTTAGTTTTTTTTTTATCGGATAATAGCCATACAGTCATACCTTTATATAATTTACATAATGCAACATTTCAACGAAATTTATCAAGTTTTATTGTGTGGGTGTGCGTGCGAGTAATGTGATGGGAAACTTGTATCTTTGTGGGGACAATGGTCCGTTCAGTACTATCCTTATGGGGACGGAGTTAGCTTGTGGGGACAAAGGCCATGTCCCCACATGCTAAATTGGCGTACTCTGTGAGACCTATACCCCTAGAGGCAAGTCACCACAACGTATACCTAAATGGCATTAGGCCTTGTGGGGACATCTTGACCCCATAGCCTATGTACAGAACGCATAAGGTCCCCACAATGCTTACACACTTACACAGTTTTACACATATTTGGTCCCCACAGAAATACGAATTTACGTATGTGTGTATGT
This sequence comes from Ophioderma brevispina, assembly GCA_023653785.1. Taxonomy (NCBI): domain Eukaryota; kingdom Metazoa; phylum Echinodermata; class Ophiuroidea; order Amphilepidida; family Ophiodermatidae; genus Ophioderma; species Ophioderma brevispina. The sequence continues at coordinate 47,707 of JAMKCH010003622.1, read as the reverse complement.
GTGTATGTGTGTGTGTGCGTTTGTGAGAGGGTATGTTTGTGTGGACCTATGTGTGCCCGGTATGGGTGTACGTACGTGTAGGTGTGTGTGTCGGCCTGTACAGTGTTGTGCTTATGCGTGTGTTTTGGAAGGGTTGTGTATGGGTTTATTTCATTTTCCCTGAAGTCCGAACCTATTTTATGAAATTATATTTAGATATCTGCGATACCATTAAAAATCTAAATTAACTTTCACTTTGAATGAGACTATATCTATCGAGCGGCCGCATCCGGGATGTTGTTCACCATGTAGCGCCAAATGTCCCTGTCCGACATTAAGTTGGGGATATCAGATGGATCCTGCTGGATGTCTCGAGCAATCACGCGTTAATGTAGTTTAAGGGGCGACGACCCCTGTTTGGGCATGGTAACCTCCAACATGTGATGTCTGAGAATACTTGATCAGGATGACAGTGATCGGCAAATCGAGTTCGGTGTTGCAGGGCAACAAGATGAGATTGGAGGGATATCTGTGCTTTGGTCATGCGCTCACGCAAGGATATGTTTTGTACTCGCATAAGAAGCCTGGCGTAGGTGCCATCTACTCTTTCCTGTAGCTCTTTCTTCATGATCCAGGTCTCAGATCCATATCACAAGATACTCTCTACACAGACTCTAAAGAACTTCATCTTGGTTGAATTGGAGATACCAAATTGCCATAAGTGGTGTAGTTTATTGCAGGCATTCCAAGCTTGTCCTTTGCGTGACAGGAAGTCTTTCTTACTGTCGGCAACATATGACCCCGGGTACTTGAAGTCCCCGACCTCTGAGTTTTGTACGGTCTGTAGTGCAGATAGGTTGATGATTATCTTCCTCATTGACGGTCATATATTCTGTCTTCTTGGCATTTAGGTGTAGGCCGACTTTATCTGCAGCATTCTCAATTGATGTTAGTACCACATCGGCTGTTAGAGCTAGATCATCTGCATAGTCAAGGTCTGTGAGTTGCTGGCTTTTGTGACGTCTAGAACGCTTGGATTTGTCGTTCATGATGATCAAGACTCTGTCTGAGAGCTTCTGAGGATGTATTCAACCACGACTACAAAGAGATAAGGAGCAAGAGTATCTCATTGGATTGACAATCTCGTCTGGGGCACCGTAGTTGTCCCGTGTAAGAATATGCAGCATTACATCCCTGTTGACACTGTCAAAAGCCTTGAGAATTCTACAAACAGCAACATTGTTCTAAGAGTGTACCAGCCACAGATTAAAATCACCCAATCTGTACATTTAGTTACACAAAAATAGATATAACAATGGTTGAAAAATAAAGCAATACAAGGGAAAATATGATCTAAATTTTACTATCTGCAAGCACATTTTAAACAAAATCGAGTCATGTACAGCGTGTCCCAATAAAAAACGCAACACTTTGTGCCAGTCACCATAAGTTTTTAACTGAAGCATGTGACTATTTTTTATTTGTTGTAAGGTAAGAAATGGTTGTTAGCTAATGTCCCTGGAAATGTCGTAACAATAGTTTTAAGATATGACCCCAGCAATCAAGTAACACGTAGGACCCATTTTTCCAAGATGAGGAGCTGGTAACCTCGAGTGTGACACTAAAGAACAGAATGGCAAATACAAGTTCGATTACAATTAGCATTTAATTGCCTAAACATATTGCAGAACAAATTCTACTGGATCAAATAACTGCATTTACATTATTATTATTTAATTGATAATGATATATAAAACATTAATTTATTTGGTGATAAAATATATTTCATGACGTTATAAAACTATTCATATGTCATCGACAGAGTTATAAGTGTAAAATTATAAATGCGTTGTATTGCAACTTGTTTGTTGCATTCTGAACGTTATTAAAGTAAAACATGTTTTCAACACAAAACTCGATAACAATATCAGTACAGATCTGTCATTCAATTTTGAATTAAGACAACTCTTTGTGTGCTGTCACAACACTATGATGATTGATTAGCCCTAATTCAATGTTGTGTAATTTGGACATTCCCAATTTTATCTTTTATTTTAAGTGTCTTAAATACACGTTTATTAGCTGTTATTACCGATGGAAACATTGATATGTTAATATTTGTAGCAGCACCAGTCATTAAAAAATAAAATGGTGGTTGGACTTAGATTCATATTGGTTGCAGTACAACACCATGAATACTGTATTTGTAACTACTAGCTCCTCAATTTTGTAAAATGGGTCCTGTGGGTTGCTTGCTTTCTGGGATATATTAAAATATATTGACTCTACCTTTATGAACTTATCAGGGACATTATCTAACAGTCATATCTTCCCTTACAACAAAGAACAAGTAGCTATATGCTTTTGTTCATAGCATAATGGCGGCTGGCACCAAGTGTTGCGTTTTTATTGGGACACGCTGTATACAGTGAGTGGGATAATGAAGAATCCTGTGTTATTAATTAATTAAAATTGCTATGAAAACCGCGCTAAAAAATATCGTTCCTCGTTCTCACGAGTGCTCATGCCGCTCACCAAAGTTCAAACCCTTAAAAATCGACCTTTTAACGGTTATGTGCGTCGATGGCGTTCCTACTGTTACTGAAATAAGGTGACCTGGTTGATCTTTTGCTCATATTCCATAATGCACGGCAAATATGAACGAATTGCGTCATGCGCTTGGTCTTTCCGCTTCAATAAACGGGCTTGGGTGTTTTTGTGCCTCAAAAACCATTGTTCATAAACATGGCCTGTTGTAGCCGTTTTATTTGAAATTTAATGCTGAGTTTGAATTAAAACCAGGTAAGAATGCACAACATTAATTTAGTCTGCACTTATTTTACACGTGTCTATAACCTGGTAAACAGGAACTACTTTATCAGAATTATTATGGTATACTGAATGGTTAAAAGAGATGAACGGCTGGATCTGAGCGGCGACAGAAACCACTGTGTACATTAGAATAGGTCCATTAGTAGACGTTTTGCCTGGCGGAAGGTTAGTGGTTAGTTAGTGTTAGAAATGCTGCTGTAGGCACAATACGTAAACTCCTTTTTGAAACGTGTCAGTAAATGATTTGACATTTAATTAATACAAAGTGTACGATAGAGTTGTGAAACTATGCATTTAAGGGAATAAGCCAGTGTATCTGACTAATCATATATACCTCTCCCTCCTCTCCTAGCCTTTTCCTATTCTGAAGGGAAAATTCAACCAGGGTGCTCGGAAATTAATTTTCCGCCTTTTTACCCCTATGAAAAACTATACACCACGTTTTTGAATAATTAAGTAGTCTGCCGGTGTGTAAGTATCAAGTCCGGCATGTTACCTAGCCGGGCTCCGATAGACGACAACGGAATTAGGCGTGAAACTAATTTTGCGTAAGAGTCAGAATCGATTGCCTATTGTTCACCATTTTTCCCCGACTGTGAGCCCGAGGACTTATATCTCCTGCCACACCGGTATATTTTTGATATACACCTACATCTAACAACTGCCTCTTTGGCCACAATCAGTGATTTTTTTCCAAATTAAATGCCCATTGTTGTGCATCTAGCAGTTGCTTGTTTTAGGTCATAGATAACACCTTTTATTACTGTTCTTTGTGAAAACGACAATGAAGCATTGTAAAGTGGTTTTGGTTGGCTATAAAAGGCCATTCTCCGATAAAGTGTTAAAAAAAGAACAAGTTTTGTCTCCAAAATGACCAAAATCAACATTAAGGAATTCCGAAAATCATTGAAATCGTAAACCTGAAGATCTCAGAACCGGAACAATGCATGGGATCTTAAACCATGAGCCGATTCTATCCCATATCCAATATCAAGTAACGTATCTGGGGTAACGTACTGGGCGGGCCGGCCCATTTTTCTTAGTCGTGCTGTTCTTGCAGAAAGTACATGCTTCTCCGACTTAATCTCTATACATTACCTTTCAGGTATTACCTATATACATACTAACTGGTGTGGTATTCGACTTTATATATGGGTTTTCCGTAAATTAGGGTCCAGTAGACTTTTGTCCGTCCCGTTTTACTATTGACATTGTGTAATTTTAATTACAATGGAGATATGTATTCAAACTTATAATTCAATTTTAATTAACAGCATTTGCAATCAATTTTTCCCAGATTATATAATATTTGAAACATTGAACTCATTACCTTTTAATTTTATGTATAAATTAAAGGTGCCACAAGAAATTTAAAGACATCCATAAATATAACATAAATAAAAAAAAAGCCTAAACATTGTTTTCTTGGTTTTAATATGCTCAAAACTGAAAATATTTGTATATTGTTCTGCATTTATTATAAAGCAAACACATCAAGCTTTCATAACATAATAAATCTGACTGTTTTGGTAATTAGCGATCCAATGTTTATAATCAATGCCGTCAGTGATTTCCCGTGTAAAACAAAACTCAAAATTTTGTGTACCGCTTTTTCACGTGTTACTATGGGAACCATGGTGTTCTGAAACTGAATGTAAGTTGACATGCTAAAGTTCATTGTAATTGGTTTTCTTGCTATGTAATTCATGCTATATCGTGCAAGTTTTTAATACAGTGTAATAAAACCTTTAAAATTTTGAATATTCTGTGGTGATCCTGTGGTTCCCCGTGTAAACGGTACACCAAATGGCGTCCCCGCTACACTTGTGCCTGAAAAACATTGTTTTATATGCAGGCATGACCATTTGTACTATTAATCTTATTGTGCTCCCTCAAATAACCAAAATGTACATATAAAACTATACACATATCACATAGTTATGAAATTATCTTTAAAAAAATAAGAAAATTGGTTTGGTGTCCCATTTACACGGGGAACCGGAATGCAGTTTTATTGCAATATTTTTAAGTTTTTTAAAGTACTTTTGACTAATTTGATTGTTATTTAACGAGGAATGGTATTATCAAATATTTGTTCAAGAAATTACTGAGATCCTCCTTAAATTTTTGTTGTCCCTTTTTCTCTCAAAATGTCACAAGTTGGCCCCCTAATTTACGGAAGCACCCGTGCAATAACATAGCGGGAGGGAGGTAATGTATCTGGCGCGTTATGAACGTAACATGAGGGATTACTTTCATTACTAGGGCTGAAAATTGTTACTTTGAAACCAGATTTTTATACAAAACATGTATAATATAACAATGTCATCTGCTCTATTTATCACATACTGGAACATTGTTCTTCCGTTATTTTTAGCAATTTGTATCCATTCGAATTATGGTAACGTATCTGGCTGCAATATTGGCGACATGCTCTCAGAGAGCTCTTGCAAAACTTTAATAATCCAATATTATCATGTTTTGAACTTAATAATTAGGGCATAATAGAGGCTAATAAAAGGCAATGTAATCTGTGATATGCGCTCTTGTGTAACGAGCAGGGACAACTTTTAAAGAACGGATTTGGGCTGGCGACCTGGCGATAACCAAGAATTACGCATCTGGCCACGCAAAACTGCCATTGTAATTTCATTATAGATAGGATCTTTATCTCGTAATATACGTCTAGCCCTTTTCCTTTTCATCATTATCAATTGTTCTTCTTTTGTTCAACTGTCCATTATAGTTAAGAAAGCGGTCAGAGACCGTTATCTAAACTTATGAATATTCATCACACCGTTATTTTTTCCGAAAGTGGTCTCTGGACACCTCCGGAGAAAAATAACGGTGTGATGAATATTCATAGTTAAACAATAAAGGACAATTGAACAAAGGAAAATTCTAGAAACACCTCGGCCTCAGGTGGTACAAATGAAAGAAATAAACAATAGTGAGAGAACTCAATATAAAAGCTAATTGTGAACACAGATTGCAGTCTACTTGTTAGCTTATCTGTCGATTACGATTCAGCCAAAGTAGTGACTCTAAGTCATGCAAATTTCTTCTTCACTATTTTAAAGGGACAATCGAAACATTTTGCCCCTTTATTGTTGAAATAACAAAGATGAAAGAACAGGTGACTCAATACAAAAGCTTATTGTGATTGTCGGATTACCATCTGCTGGTTAGATAATACGTGTATATCGACAACGAATCAGCCAAGATAGTGATTCAAAGTCTTGGAAATCTTCAGGTGACTCAATACAAAAGCTTATTGTGATAGTCGGATTACCATGACCATCTGCTGGTTATATAATACATGTATATTGACAACGAATCAGCCAACGAAGTCATGGAAATCTTCAGGTGGCTCAATACAAAAGCTTATTGTGATTGTCGGATAACCATCTTCTGTTTAGCTAATACATGTATATCGACAACGAATAAGCCAAGCTAGTGATTTAAAGTCATGGAAATGTTCAAAAAGACAATTTAAACACGTTGATTTTACTTTAAACTGGTAACAATTGCTACCCATAACGCCAGATCACTGAATACGGGATTTAAAAATAAAATTGAGGGAGAAACGTTTAAAAAAGGGAATTTCTGCCTTTGTTTTCTTTATACGCAATAGAGTGCTAATGATAGCCTTAAGACATAGCCTATTTAAGAATTGCCTTAGATAGGGTATCTTCTTTTTTTTCCCTTTGCTAAATACTTAGCCTGCGTAACAAGCATGCGGTAGTGCAACGCGGATAACTCTGTATCAAGATCTTTAATTCGTGGTGTCAGAATCCGAGGTCAGATATACGTGTGAAAGGGTTATTTGAACTGAACCTATTTAAATATCCAAACCTGCCTACTAAATAACAATTAGACACGGCTTAACCAGTCAATAGGATAATCTTCTCAACAGATGGGACCATTTCTAACTCAGATCAGACTTTCCTTGACAATAAGATTATCTCTCTAGAAGAGTAAACCTATTATCGGCTAGACCTTGGTGTTAGACTCCTGCACAAGTGAACATAACAGCTCAATTGGTGTTTTTAATTAAGAAAAAACGTAACGCTGCTTCAAAATATTTAAAGAAAAAAACGAAATATATTCTCAATTTTACTGAATAATTATATAAAAAAAAAATCGATTTTCGTTCTTGTCACGACGTATATGTAAGATAAAGAATTCAAAACACACCGTTATGAAAAATAATGGTGTTTTGATAAGGTCCTGTGAGCCCGTTTATATACTCCGACCTAGCGGCTCGCCTAACGAAACGAAATGAGGTTTTACTTTCCTGAACATTTACGCGTCCAAGGTGGCTGTAGATAGAGAGAAGGGGGCCAGTGGGACAGTCAGAAAGAAAGATTGTAATTTATGTGCTCGAGAGAAAGTTGGATCACCATATTTAAATTTTCCTTCTACATATGTACAACTTTTCACCTCTACAATAAACATAGTTATATAGTTAAATACAGTCCACACCCATCTTATTATAATTTTATTGTATCAGGTTGATAGGAGCTGTTGTCTTTCTGTGAACTATTTTACAGTACGTTATGCGAGCAAAGTATTAACCAGCTAGTAACAGCGCTCTCTTGGAAAAATCAATACCACACTTTAATATTCCCGGTCTTAATCCCTAACTTCCCAAATCGCTTCAAAAAAAACCCACCTGCCAGAAGCGGTTATTGTCATATTTTCCTCTATGGACGTTACACTAAAAAAAAATTAAAAATAATTATTTTTGGTATTTTTTAGTGTTGAGACCCCTTAAACCCCATCAAGTTCTAATGGGGCGAGTGAAATTTTTCTAGTTCAGTATGTAGTCCTATTGATATGTTTTAATTTACTTTTTATCCCATCATTCTATAATTAATCGTTTTTAGAAATCCTGCGCGCATCGAAGACATGTCATATCGTTAAAATTTACTTCTGAGTTCTAGCCAATTTTGTCTAGAAACACTGCAAAACAAGCACTTGAATTTTCATTAATAATCGTGGAAATTACAGGTCAAAAGGTTAATTACTTTTTGAGATATACATTTTTAAAGTGTAAAAAAATTAAATATCGCAGCTTGAGGAAATAATTGAATACATAAGAAATATCACGAGGAATTTTCAAGTCGCGAGGCGACATTTTCCACCATAACTTTTGAACGGAAGCTCCGATTGTTGTCAAACAAAAAGCAAAACGAAAGGTAACTTTTTCTATTTGAAATTTTAAATGTTCATTTTTAGCCCCTCCAACCCCATATTCCCATTTAATTATGTTTACATTCTTTTAGGTCTTTTTTACGCACATTAGTGGACAGGTGAAAGAAGCATAAACTCTACGCATGCAATATATATTGCTCTAACACGTTACTATCTGTGAAAGAAAAATTTAAAAATATTGATCGGTTAGAAATTAGGGGCAAAACAATGGTTTGCGCTTGCGTGTCGTGGGATTGAAAAGTAGCCATTATTTTATTATTATTATTTCAGGTTTCAAAAAAAAAAACCAGCCAAAAGTCGTGAAATGCGTGTGACTTAATATTAAAAAGGTACATAAAATACATACATACAATTTAATATGATTTACACCACACAATAGAATGAATATTATTAAAAACCAAAAATATATTTAAAACACTTTTTGAAAATCATTCAAATCTACATTCACACACACACACTCGCAGCGCGCGCGAGCACACACACACGCACACCACACATATAGCCAAACCATAATAACAAACTCAAACAAATGATTTAGAGGGATGTTCCTAAGTGTCACTCCACTTTGAGACCAATGAAATGATCCACATGGCACATAATAAACGTATGACAACATGTATTTATTTATTTATATTTGTTTATAACTTCGGCATTTACCAGGCAGAACCCAATATTGCTATATGCATTAAATTCGAGGGATGCTCCAGAACAGCGGGGAAAGATTATGGGAAGATTCGATTTAGATGCAGGAGGAGGGGAGGAAACGGAAGTTTCGGAGAAAACCTGCGAACTGGTCCAGCTCTACGGGTAGAAACCCGGGCCGCATATGGCAAGCCTAAGGCCACCCCAATCCCTAAACGTATTGCTGCACGCGTTGCGATGGAAAGTAGCAACGCGTTGGACATTTCTGGCTAACGCGTTGCGACGTTGTACTAGTCGGCCAAGCAAAATCATGATGTTCTGTGACGTATCTTCAAAAAAATAGACCCACAACGCGTTGCTAGATACTTTGCAACGCGTTGCAAACTTCTCAACGCGTTGCGAGCCTCACAACCGCGTTGCCAAGCTTCACAACGCGTTGCTAAGGTCCACAAGACATAAGGGTCATAAAGCGTATTGTCGCAACGCGTTGTGAGAACGTCACCAACGCGTTGCGACATTTCGGCAACGCGTTGCGACATTTCGGCAACGCGTTTTTTACGGTCTTGTCCGGCCAATCAAAATCATGAATTTCCTGTGACGTATTTCAAAAATATAAATCTCACAAAGCGTTGCGCCCTTCACAACGCGTTGCAAACCTTCGAACAACGCGTTGCGGCACTAAGTTATGACCCTTATTGCCTTCACAAGCGTTGTGAAGTTTACAAACCACAGTGTTGTGAAGCTCGCAACAGCGTTTGTGAAGGCTTTGCCAAACGCGTTGTGAGGCCATAAGGGTTCATCAACAGATTGCCGCAACGCGTTGTGGATCTTTTTTTGAAATACGTCACCAGAAATGCATGATTTTGATTGGCCGACGCCGAAACGCGTTGCCAAAAGTCGCAACGCGTTGTACTTTTCACAACAGCGTTGCGGCAATGAACGCTTATGACCCTTATGTCTTGTGAACCTTCGCAAAGCGTTGCTAAGGTTCGCAACGCGTTGCGAAGGTCGCAACGCGTTGTGAAGGGCTTGCCAACGCGTTGTGAGTTTCCACAAACCGCGTTGCGTTGCTAGATACCTTGTAACGCGTTGTGGGTCTAATGTCTTGTTTTGTTGAAAACGTCACAGAATTCGTCATTCTAATGGCCGAAGCCCGCATACGCGTTGCTACTTTCTTGCAACGCGTTGCCGAAATGTTCGCAACGGCGTTGTGGCAATACGTTATGGCCTTTTCATGGCTTGCCATAGCCGCATTGGTTTGAAATGTGAGCGACTCGACCGCTACACCAACTCGCCATCCCAAAAACATATGTTGTATAAACATAGAGACTTGTGCAATGTGCATGTTTAAGTTGGTTAAAACTCACAGAAATCGCACTTTAGTGCAACGGCGCTTTTTTATAATATCTACGGTTAAAATTTTGTAAAAAGGTTCTAACGTCTGATCCAAAAATTGTACACCTACTGTGGACGTTAGGCAAATACTGTTGCCTTTCTAAACACTTAAGATGTGGTGATGATCCCGACGTTAGATTGATGTTTCCTAGCGAAATAGTTGCCAGTTCCTTTGGCCTTTGGGGATTCTGAGATCAGCAAGCAAATCATCCAAATATATGCGGAAAGTTGATATTGTCTTCTCTCTGTTCATGGTGGTGGCCTGCCCCCTCTCTTCCTTATCTCTATAGCCTCCTTAATCCATCTTTTTTAACGATCTGTCAGTACTATGACTTTTTGCCTAACAATCCTATAACGTGGTTGTTTTTCAGCCACTTGATCTTGTTATTTGCGGATTTGTATCACCAGTTGAAATAGATTCCTTTCTTGATGCTCTAGTTTTTACAGTTTTGCTGATTTTGTCCACCTCTGCTTTGTGTTCTTCCAATCTTGTGCTAAATTTTCGGCCCGTTTCACCAATATAGACACGGTTACAATTTATGCAAGGGATGTTGTATACTGCATCGGTGACATTGTATTTTTCCCGTTTGTCTTTGGGATGAGCAAGGAGATTGCGCAGAGTGCGATGAGGTTTCATGCCAGAAGATATGCCGTAACTCTTCATGGTTCTAGATATTTTTTCTGTTACACCACATACATAGGGTAGTACAACAAAACCTCTATTGGTGTTGTTCTCCTTTTCTTGTTGGGTTTCTTAGTCTTTGGTTTCTCCATCTGTTTTTTCACCTTTTCAAAAGCCCACTGGGGATAATTGCAAGTAGTACTTAACAAGATCGTTATAAAAGATGGATTAAGGAGGCTATAGAGATAAGGAAGAGAGGGAGCACCACCATGAACAGAGATGAAGGACAATATCAACTTTCGCATATATTTATGATTTGCTGATCTCAAGAAAATCCCCAAAGGCCAAAGGAACTGGCAACTATGTCGCTAGGAAACATCCATCTAGCGTCGGGATCAGCAGTCACATCTGAGTGTTGGGAAAGGCAACAGTAGTTGCCGAAACGTCCACAGTAAGTGTACAATTTTGGATCAGAGGTTAGAACCATTTTTACAAATTATATCTACCGATCCTGATGAATCTATTCAATACTATCTACGGTTAAACTTTATAATAATGCCCTCAACAGCGGAAGTAGGTTGGACATGAGAACGTAAAAGGTTTCGTGTATGTTTCCGCGCGAGATTATTTTGGGAAATTGCCTGAAAGGCACTAGTGTAAAAGCCCACTTAAATTGTGTCAGCAAAATAATTTGACATTATACTTAAATAGTACGTAGGTGGTTATTGCGCAAACATGTACATAAGATTAATCGTGTTGACCCTTCTTTCATATCTCTTATTTATTCAAAACCTCCCCATCCCAAATCCTAGCTAGGGTTATTTCAATTGTTTTGTTGATCGTGTAGAATGTCACCCGGTGTATTATAAAAACTGCATTGATTGTACTACTGCTGTTATGTAAAAGTGGGCAAAAGAACACACCAAGAAGACACCACCATGAACGAAGGACGTCTAACACTAAAATAGTGCAAGAAAGTTGTTTTTTTTTACCTAAAGAGATTTGCAACAGAAACAATTTTGGTGTTATCATACTTCTATAATGACACAGAATAATGTATCAAAAGTCTAGAAAAATCAACAATAGGGAACATGTAAATAAATGGGGGGAAGTTTGTACAGGGTGTCAAAAATAAAACAGGTCGAATTGTTTTAAAACCTATTCCAACTTATTCATCTGGTCATGAGGATTAAAAAGGTATAGTTTGCCATATCTACGGTCATTAGTTACTGGATTTTAGGCTCATAACGGTTTACGGTCATCCTGGGGTAATTCTTTCAGAGTGCTTCGATTTTGATGAAACTAGTCTCAATTGTTTATCTGGTCATATCCTATAACAGAAAATGCATATTTTCATTTTAGTATGTAAATTAGATGGTAACTATTGATGACCCCATAGGATACGTAGACTATGATTACATTTTGACCTTTAATTACGTGACCAAATTGTGAAATGAGTGCAAATATTATATTTTCTGGTCCTTTGGGCTATATGAAGAATTTGGGACCATTTTGAAAAGAATTGGAACATTCTTAAAATGTTACCCCCAGGATGCCCTTTAACCATTATTGCCTTGTAACTATTAAACTATAACCCACAGATAGGGCAAACTATACCTTTTTTAATCCTTAAGATATGACCAAAATGTTGGTATAAATTTCAGTACAATTATACCTACTTTATATTTTCCCCCTTGTACAAACCTTGCCTGCATGCAAATACATGTTACCCGCTATATGCGTCTAGACTTTTGGTATGTTATTCTCTCATCATTGTTTCTGTTGCAATTATTATGAGGTCAAACCATTATTTCATTTACATTTCTTGCACTTAAATGACTTCACCATAGCAGAAGAAATAATAAAGCTGGGAGAGGATATCCGGACGTTTAGCAAAAATGGATAGCAACAATGTTCTTAAAAATTCAACATTCGATACGCGTCTGTGATCGACGGTGAACATATTTTACAATTCTGCATAACAACTTCTGCACTATGATACGGGGATTTCTATATAACGCATTTCCACCAGAAATAATTGTGATCAGAAATTATGATCTTTTCATTGCGTAAATGTTTCGTTCAACCTCTTTCGAGTAATTATTTTGATGATTCAGAAAAAAAGATCGAGTTTGTTTTATTAACTACATTGTATCGCAAACAATGTACGAACTAAATCTTATCAATAAATATCATAGAAAAAATGATAATTTTATCAACTATACATTTTATCAACTATACTTTTCATCGAGCAATTTGTAAATTTTATCAAAACATACCGTTTAATTTAATCGAAAAAATGATCAAGTTTGTCAAGTTAATTTCATTACAAAAATTATGAGCTAAATTGTATAAGCTTAATTTCATCAAAAACATCTAGTATAAATGTTATTAAACACCCTTTAAAAAGTAAATTTAACTGATAATTGACTAGATCATTGTTTTCAAGTACATTACCTCATAAATCTTACATTAAGTAAATTTTATCAACTGAACTTCATTGGAAAAAGTAATCGCACTTTTCCATATATCGCACTTTTGTAATCGATCATATTTGATCAACAAAAAATCATCGATACTTGATCAAAGTGCTATGAACTTGACTTATGTGAGGTAATGCATATTCATTGAGGGTGAGTGAGGGTTCATAGAATAGAAACGGATTCGAAGACGAACTTTTATTTTTTAGAGTGTATCAAAAGAAATGATGAAGGCAACCAGATGCGATGCGGGGGAGGACTTCAATATGAAATGCATATAGGTGTAGGTCAGATGACATTAATTCAACATTAATATAGGACATACGGTGAAAAAAGTGTAAAACATGTGGGGCAGTGACATTTGTATGATATAGGTCTAGGGGCTTTTGGTGAACGTTAGATCACGACATTGATAAACAAGAATAGTCTTTTAAAAAGAAAACCATCGCTTAGCGAGGATGTTAGTACTTAATATGTTAGTGTAAATACTTGAGATCAAGGGAAACCCCTCTCGTATTAGAGAGATTATATAACCTCAAGCATAAAGCGTAAGTTTTAACTTACAATCAAGTTCAAACTTGCGCTTGATCGAGCCATCGATAAATCAAACTTACAATTGATTGTAAGTCTTTGTGAAACGGGCCCCTGGTCCATGATTACACCAAGATTACAAACTTCAAACTTATAGGAAACAGGTTTTAAATCAACTCTAGTGTTATTTGGGCATTGTACACATAATGGTACTCTCAAGACCATGGGTCAAATCATCCATTACATATCAATGGACTGAGAAGTTATCCACTATGATGGGTGGCCTGCCATCCAATCAAACGTTTTGTTTCTAGCTGCTTCGGAAATGTAAATGAATTTCCTAGTAGGCATATACCATGTCCTTAATTCTTAAAATAATGGGAACCAGAGGACTTTGCACTGCTACATGAGACAACCACCCAACTCTGTGCATGACTGTGATATTCTGCCAATAATTTGCTTGCTACACATATGCTCTGATATTCTAGGGTAACTTGAAATGTTGTGGCTTTTATCTACTCCGATTTTATACCATCTTCGATGGAAAAATAAACGTTTGGGGCACAGAGTGCTAAAACAAAAACCAAAAACATTGAATTTCTTCTCAAAGGCTTCAAGTGGCTGCACTGTTAGAATTCTTCGTAAATTTACATTCACTGTTAGTAAATGTTTGTAATTTACAGATTTGTTGCATAATTCAAAACGGCATCAACATCCGGCGCAGGGGTAAGGACGCCCGATGTTCGTTATAGAGTTGGGATTTTGGAGGTTACCGAGCTCCTGTGGAGCTCTCTGGAAAAAATCCCTAAATCGGCATTAATTTGCCTGATTGGTTCCTCCAAAACCGCTTGATGAATTTCTTTAATTTTTACCATACAGCAAGAAGACATCATTTTAACCAATTTTGTTCTGCGAACTTTTAGTTCGTAGAAGAAATTTTGAGAAAAATGCATTTGAAAATTCAATTTCGCGCCATTTCAAAATCCCTCGACTTCTAGAAAGTGATTTATTCAAATTTAGTCTCATGTTTATGGGGTCATACCATGCCTATTGACTCCACGAGTCCGAGCACGGAATATATACAAAGCCATGAGAATAAACCGCTTCATGCAACACAACGATACGAGACGTATGACAGGATCGGGTCCGTCGAACAAATGTTTTGCCTCAATTTCTTTCCAAGGAACTAATGTGTCATAGTTGATCGGCATATTTCGTGTAAGTTAAAGTATAGGATTCGTTTTACGGGTGTGACTTTTTGCAGCAAACCGTTCGACACAGTTATGACACCCCAACACAAAAATGACGTATTAATGGCCTTTAACCCATCAGAATCGTCATATACCATTGGGTTATGGGTACTTATATAGAAAGTAATTTCGGAATTGCCGTACGTGTTGTTACACAGCCGATGCCAAATAAATCCGACCTCCCCCCCGATCCGGCGTAACACGAGTGCTAGTTTTTCAAACACTGAACCACATTGCCTGGGAACCTGGGGTTCGTACGCGAAACTTGAATCGAAGATATACGTAACTTTTGCGAGCGCTTGTAACGATTCTACAAGTTGTGACTTACGATGCGTGCAGCGACAATAGAAGTTAGACAGTCGTAGGAAACACATTTCCGCACATAACTTAGGATCATGATTGCGTGTCTTCTTTTTGGGTGCAAATTGGGCGCCGCAATATGTACGACTACGGGTTGGTGTTGAATGCCGTTTCTAGTAAATCGATTAACGGATTTTACAAGAATACGTGTGTCTTTGGGGTTGAGCAGTTTTAGACCATTGAAACTATGAGTACTCGACTACCCCTCGCGAATTTTAGAATTCCTCCTGGTATGAGAACTGGGTTAAATTATATTGAAGTATATTATGACAATTAAATTATATCATAGCATTGGTCGATCTTGTTACTATTACCTGTGTACTTTCGATAGATGTTAGATAGGCCTACACCGACACAGAAAGAAAATGGCTTCAAAACAAACAGGGCGGCTATTTTTTTCTCATTAGGAGTCTATTCTTGTAGGTTGGAAAGCCAAAAAATATTTAAAAAATTAAAAGTAATATAGGCCTATATCCAATAAAAAACAAAACAAAAGGATATGAATGAATCAGGCGAGGTAAATGTCTGCAGCCAGCAAGAAGAAAGGTCTGTTAAGCAATTGAAGAAATGGCAAGAGATACAATTACTAGTGAAGGAGACTTACATGGGTTTTGTAAAGAGTTCAACAAAACTGGGAATTAGCCAACAAGTTGTGTACTTTTTTAATGCTGACTCAGAGATTTCGAAATATGTTTTGTGTGTGTATTATATAGTCATCTAGAACTAAAAAATAGTCACCTAAAATACTTAATTCCACCAAAGATTGAGATGAAATGAATTTTTTCGTTTTGATGTAGTAAACACCTATGTGTAGTATAACAGTACCATAGGATAGGCTTACTGTATAACAAAAATTCCGGATCCGGAATTTTATTACAAAGTTAGCTATTTCACACAGCGATTAGTATGTGGATAAGCATAGAGGTCTTCCACCTTTCGGATTAGCGGCCATCTTACCGGGAATGGCAAAGTCCATTCCAAATTTCTGGAGACTTTCTAAATCTAAAGAACGACATACACGTTGGATATGTATGCATAAAAGTATGGGTCACACTTTGAATAGCACAAGTACTTTGAGGTCGTGTATTAAATTGATCTGAATGACGAATACTACGGGAACTAACACCTTTTGTTATAGGTTATACATGAGTGAGGTGAAAGACCTCTATTATTTACATGATTTTTTTAGAAAATTGAGGACACCATCCTCGGGAAATCTCTGAGTCAGCCTTTAAATGAACTAGATCAGAGGTGATTCATATTTGTATATCCTCTTTCCTTCTTTTCTCCTCTTCCTTCCTTCCTTCTTTCCTTCCTAATTCCTTCCTTCCTTTCTTTCTTTCCATCTTTTTTTCATCTTTCTTGTCTTATTTTTTTCTGTGCGTGACATGGATAGATGAGCTAATCTGTGTGGAAAGAGATGCAGTCCACTTTGAGGGATGGGATGTAATTATTGCAATGACATTCTTTACAGAAGACATGGTATAACTGTTTAAACTGTTTTATACATGCACTGTTTTATACAATTGCAATGATTATTCAGCCCACCTGACCTAGGGATAAATAACTATTGGAAAAAAAGATTTTGGTGACTTTAAGATTTCTACTATCACTTTGGCGTAACCTATACTAACTCTTCTAGAAATAATTTTTGTTGCCTTTAGTTAATTATTGATAAGCCCTGTCTATCAAGTTTGCAATACACGACGCTGCCAAAAACAGTGTTTAGATCATGGTGCAAATTGGGTTGTAGGCATAAACATGCTCAAATTCTGAAACTTGGCGTCAAATCTCTAAACACCTAATGTCAAATCCTAAACATGGTTTTTTAGATTTAAACAAATATTTCAAATGTTTAGCAATGTGCAAATATTGGTTTATAGAAGGTGTTTTAATTCCTAATCACTGTTTTTGCAATGGTGGCCTAATCCTCAACGACACTTCTGGTCTGAAATAGATTCAAAGGGGGGTGCTATTAATATCTTTTTTTTCGGTCAGGCTGCGTCTTTCTCATTTTCTGGACTCTAATGCTGTTGCCATGAGAATTATACAAGATGGATGGAATGCGAACAGGCGACCGATCCGCCCACTTCCCACACACTACGGGTGTGCTACGTGTACTCATGACCACAACCAGTTTTAATCGTAAATCTGGCTGACTCGTAAGACAACACGTAAGCCGACGTCCAAGTTTTTTTCACAAAACGCGAAAAAAAATCGTAGTAGTACTTACGTCGCAACTAGGGCTACGTTGTCTTACGACTGCTTTCGCGTACGCGCGACAACACCAGGGCTAATAGTCCCATGATATCCAATAAGAATTCATGAAAAGCTGTGCGTGACCCTTGAATACATCAACAAACTCATTTTGGCCTAAACAAGTCATTTCAAAGCGCGACTATACTTTGGTTCAGTACCTAATAGGCAAAAAAAAATATTCGCTTTTGTTTATCCGCACGTGAAAGTAATTTCGTGTTTTACACGCGCGCCGCTCACCACAACGTGCGCCGCGTGTACATCTCCACTGCGTGTGCGCGGTATTGTGCCTGCAGTTGCGCTCGCAGTATTCTATATCAATTCGCGGTGTGAAGAGTCTTGCCAATTTGGTGATGAACAAAGTATAGATTGTTTTTCACAAAACCAGTAAAAATTGCGAGTCAGGACCCCTCTGCGGCACCCGATGACGAGCCGGGTGGCAATAGAGGGAATCGAAACGTGGCAGGGGGGAAAAGTCGACATCTGGGGGGGGGGGGGATGCGTGACTCATTATGGCATATAGATTAGTCAAATGACAAACAGTGACATATGGCAGTACGATGGTATTTTGCAATGTATGTCGGGAACGCATAACAATGCAATTATGGTTTCCAGTTCCTGAGTTTAAAATTTCTCTTATAAACTATATGACCCGAAGTCCGTGTTGACATTAAACATTCAATACTTGACCTCAAAGAGTTATGTACCTATGAAAAGAAATGCCACCTGGCTTTCCCATATTGACATAAGGAAAGAGGACAAAAGAGTTGCCTGTTATTATGTTAACTAGTGGGAGGACCCGCGCTTCGCGCGGTTATCAGATAGCTGAGGAAAAGGGAGCGATCACTGAAACAGGGACCGGTCAATGAAAAAAAGCGATCACTGATGAAGAGGTGACACAATGGCTACACCACCACAACCACACCAAGGCTATGATTAACGACAATTTTGGCATATTGGTCGTCCTGTTCTAGCTTGCCCCCTCTAGTATATCTGTCATGTTTGAATTGGGATTGCCTGCCAATGAGGAGACGTTGATTGGTACTTCTTGGAAAATATGCCAAAAACCTATGGAAGTACCTTCACGCAGAATTTCTGGACAAATCACAGATGACAGTATTCACAGTTTTGGTGTTTTGTCAAAAAAAAAAAAAAAAAAAAACAAAATCCTATGATTTCGCGTACAAAACTTTAAGCTCGTGGAGTCTCCCTTGCCGGCCGACATCGAATGAAATTTAAATTGGTGGAGGTTATTATTTTTACAAGTTGCACAATATAATCAAGTAGGGACAAGAAATTGATTGACACGAGGGGCAGGGATGACACTATAATTATGGTAATAATACCATGGGGGGGGGGGGGGGGCTGCGTGACTCATTATGGCTAGACTTAGTCACATGGCACAAAACACGTGACATATGCAGTACGATGGTATTTTGCACTGTATGTCGGGAACGCATAACAATGCAATGTATGGTTGCCAGTTCCTGAGTTTAAATTTTCTCTTATAACTATATTGACCCGAATCCGTGCTTACATAACATGTCAATACTTTACTTACAAAGAGTTATTTACTATTGAAAAGAAATGCCACCTGGCTTTCCCATATTGACATAAATTGAAAGAGGACAAAAGAGTTGCCTGTTATTATGTTAACTAGTGGGAGACCCGCGCTTCGCGCGGTCTCCCGCTAGCTGAGTAAACGGGAGCGATCACTGAAACAGGACCGGTCACTGAAACAAGCGATCACTGATGAAGAGGTGACACACAGTGGCTACACCACCACAACCACACCAGGCTATGATTAACGACAATTTTGGCATATTGGTCGCCTGTTCTAGCTTGACCCCTCTAGTATATCGGTCATGTTTGGCTATTGTGTATTGCCTGCCAATGAGGAGACTTTGATTGGTCTTTCTTGGAACTATTTTGCCCACCTTATGAAGTTACCCTCACGCGCATTTTCTGACCAAATCAACAGTACAGCTTACATTTTTGTGTTTTGTCAAAAAAAAAAAAAAAAAAAAACTCCTATTGAATTTCGCGTACAAAACTTTAAGCTCTGGAGTCTCCCTTGCCGGCCGACATCCGAATACTTTTAATTTGGTGTATGTTATTATTTTTACAAGTTGCACACTATAATCAAGTAGGGACAAGAAAAGTGATTTGACACAGGGGGCATGCGATGCACCATATTGCTGGTACTAACTACCATGGGGGGGGGGGGGGGGGGGGGGGGCACTTCCATCTTGGAGGTGACGGGTATGTAAGGCTGTTATAAAAAAATAACTATTTGCACGCTGAGCAATTCTGTATAAGTTATAACGCATAAGTCAGTAGTAGCATTTGAGATGGCTTTCCAAATATTTGTAAGGCATTTGGGATGCCATCTAAAAACGAACAACAAAGGCTATGTATTCTTTGGACTCATTTAAATGCATTTTCATGCCTCATGTAAATAAATAATTTGGAAAATGTTAATAACAAGAAAAGACAAAAATTGACCAAAATTCATCTTTGAGCGAGTATACTCAACTGCCCCACGTAAAGACTTAAGACCCCAATTTTCAGCACCGATGTCACCCAAAGACCCCATGTATTTTGAAAATGTCACCCAAAGACCACATTTTTTGGAAAGTTTACCACTGTCACCTAAAGACCCCTTTTGGGGGAAAATATTTGAAAATCTTCACCCAAAGACCTTTATTTTTGGTGAATTTTTGCAAATTTTCTAAAAAGACCGCATGTTTTGGAAGATTTTGCATACAAATTTGTCACCCGAAAAAAAACCCTATTTTGGGGCATTTTGCCTGTCAGCCTTACACCCATATCCATTTCATTATGTGATCCCCCCTCCCCCGGGGTAAACGGTACGTCTCGTAATTATTCCCTTGGAATGGTGTTACAACACAATACTGAACGATACACCATGTCACAGTGTACACGTTTACAATCATGTAGCAACGATTCAACTTGGCAACAGGGTAAATTGAAATCGGCAGCGCCAATTCTGCTTACACCACGTGCTTACACATTAAAATGATGCAAGCAAAATTTAAATGCCATTAAAACCTAGGGGTTTCCACCTCAAAACAAAACTGTCATCTCTATAGAACATATTATTGCATTGCGATGATCAAACTCGTGAGGGATTATGGGTAGTCTGGCAAGTCGAAATTAATAAACGACAGCAGTTGTATTAGTCTCAGCTAGGTGTCACGCAGGCGACGGTAGTCGATATCGTAAGAAGTGAAAGTCAGTGGAAATCGCACGTAAAAACATATTTCTTTCAACTTACGAAACCAAAAGATAATATTAGGAATCTCCAAACATCAAGTAACATAGTCAACCAAACATTTATCACTATATTGGCGAGTGAAAGCAGGCGAGAGTGGACAGAACATCAAATTGACTCAATCATGCATGCGTGTGTGTGTGGGTTGTGTTTTTGTGTTTTTTAATCATTTTATCGCATTCACAAGATTGTTTGGTAAACATATGGGTCATGAATATGTCAGGCGGGAATTAAAAAATTGGCCGCAATTTTATATCGTAGCTTATCCGTCATATTATACATGATAGAGGAGAAGGAGCTATACACAGAAATGTTCAGTTGAAGGGCCGGGACTTCAAAAAGAAGGTAAAAAAATAATACAAAAAACATGAAAAATAAGAAAAAATATCGTTGTAAATATGACTCATCACTTCTAAACTTCGCTGCAAAAACGATGGCTACCAAACCTAATACCGTGAACATAGGCGTCATGGTTACAGAGCTATTCGCTCTATAGCCATGCGGCACTATACACCTAACCCCTAACCACCCCTAAACTCACCACAGCCCGCGGCCACAGCCCCAAAAACATTGCACATAGGTTAGCTCATTTGGCAATGCGCCGTGCTAGTAATACGGAGGTTGCCGTTTCGAATCCAGCCAGCGCACATGTTTTTTCAAACACTTGGTATGCGATTGGGTGTTAGTGTTTATGAGTCTCGTGGACGCCTAAGGTCCAGAAATACCTTCAAACACAAAATAACGAGCCTGGACACAAAATGATCTAAATTATTATATAATGAAACAGTTTTAAGGATCTTTACTTGATTTGGTTCAAGAATTTGGTATGTCCAAAAAACATTACATAAATCAGAATACAAAATTAACACAATTTATTTATACTAATTTGTAAACAAGACATTCCACTGATGTCAACATGTAGCGTGCAGTTCAACGAATATGTCCTCACAGCGAAGGACTCCAAAAGACAGCGCACAAGTTCATGAAAAACTCAGGTAAAATCCAAGGGGAATCTTTCAGGTCCTGAAGGTAAATCTTGGCCAGCGTTCAAGACGACGGGGCTTCCCTCGACGACCATGGTCCACAACTAATAAAATCAGGTAATATACCACCATCAGTCTGTCGCTCTGTCCTCATATAGGGACCACCAAACTGGGAATCCCTTTTTGATCCAAAACTGAAGATCTTTGGCTTAAAAGACGACAGCAGCAATTTAGCTATCAAGGCTCCGGCGGCAATCCAAAATATTAAATCCGGCACTAGAGTAGAACTCAAATCTACCATTCTTGTAGAGAAAAAACTAGTTATAATTATATGTATAGCTCCAGAGCTCTAGTTCAGATCCTCTGATTTCAAATGGATTGGCCTCAGTTCCTTCAGTCACAAACTATATTTATCATCACACTCAGCTAGATTCCCTTTTAACAATATCATTACATCATCACCATGCATAAACATGACCCTGCACCATCAAATCAGATTCATCTAACTTGACATCACTTCATATATATAAACTTTGTGGGGGAATCCAGGTTCTGCACAATATTTTTATCTCAAGGAAGCATAAACAAAGTGCTAAGTTAGATCCTTGGGGAATCCCAATTTTCCACTATTGTGCAAATCTAAACAGGTGCAGTTGCAAAAACAAATCTAGGGAATCCCCTTTCTCTCTTTTATAGTAAAAACAAAGTGCTCTTCCCTGAGAAAATATTCTCAAATAAAATTGAAAAAAATATTTTTAAAGTTTAATCAGAAAAAATGGAGGCCATATAACATCCTCCCCTAAAAAGAAAATTGAATGAAATGAAAATTTTCCAAAATCTGGCTATACCTTTAACCATTTTGTGGGTAATTACATCGTTTACAATTGTGCAAATGTTACACTTTTTATTATACTGTTCTTGCATTGCTGCCTCAGTCTATATTACAAATTGTTATATACTAAATTTGAACAAAATTTATGCAGCCTGGACAAGGCATCTGCCAAGACATTATTTTTCTTTGATATGTCTTATGTCCAGAGTGTATTAGGTAGAGTTAAACGACAGCATTTTTATATCCCCTCACTAGGAGTCACGCAGGCGACGGTAGTCGATATCGTAAGAGTTAAAGTTCAGTGAAATCGCACGTAAAAACATCTTCTTTCACACTTACGAAACCAAAATATAATATTAGGGAATCTACAAACATCAAGTAACCTAGTCAACCGAACATTTATCACTATATTGGCGTAATTGAAAGCAGGCGAGGAGTGGACAGACATCAAATTGACTCAATCATGCAATGCCGTGTGTGTGGGTGTATACGTTTGACGGCTGTACGTGGGAAATTCGCCATTGACACGACTGTTTGTAACATATGGGTCCATAATATGTCGCGGGAAATTAAAAAATTGCGACCAATTTATTATCTGTAGCTATCCTCATATACATGATAGAGGATAGGAGCTAATAACACCGAAATGTCATGTTGAAGGCCGGGACTTCTAAAAAGAGGTAACAAATAATACAAAGTACACAGAAACTACAATTAATCGTTGTACATATTACTCTCACTTTCTAAACGTCCTGCAAAACGATGCCTACAAACCTAATACCTTTGAACATAGGCGTCATGGTTACAGAGCTATTCGCTCTGTTGCCAGGCGCACCTAACAACACCTAACCCCTAACCACCCCTACTCACCACGGCCCTGGCACACCCAAAAACCATTGCACATCTGGTTAGAACTCATTTGGCAATGCCCGTCTAGTAAACGGAGGTTGCCGTTTCGAATTCCAGCCAAGCGCACATGTTTTTTCAATACTGATTGTAATGCGCTTGCCGGTGTATAGTGTTATGCCGTCTCGTGGACGCCTAAGGTCATAAATACCTTCAAACACAAATCAACGAGCCTTGTGCACAAATGATCTAATTATAATAATAAACAGTTTTAATGATCTTACTTGATTTGGTTCAAGATTTGGTGTCCAAAACATTACCTAAATCAGAATTACACCAATTACACACAATTTATTTATACTTAATTTGTAAACAAGAATGCCCTCTATAGTCCCATGTAGCGTTGCAGTTTCACGATATGCCTCACAGCGAAGACTCCAAATGACAAGCCGCACAAGTTCAACAAAACTCATAAGATTCCAAGGGAATCTGTTCAGTCCTGAAGGTAATCTTGTCCAGCAGTTCAAGACGACGGGGCTTTTCCCCTCGACGAACAATGGTCCACATAATAAAATCCAGGTATATACCACCATCCATCTGTTCGCCTGGTCCTCATATGGACACAAACTGGAATCCCTTTTTGATTCCAAAACCTGAGCTCTTTGGCATAAAAAAGACGACAGCAGACAATTTACGATCAAGCTCCGGCGGCATCCTAAATATTAAATCCTGGCCCTGATGTAGAACTCCAATCTACCATTATTTTAAGAGAAAAACTATTTATCAAGATAACTGGTATAGCTCCAGAGCTCTATTTCAGCTCCTCTGCTTTCATCTGCTGGCCTCAGTCCTTCAGTCACACTCCTATTTATCAATCACACACGCAGCTAAATTCCCTTTTCTAACAATATTCATTACATCATCACCTGCTAAACCTGACCCTGCACCAGTCAATTCAGATTTCACAATCTAACTTACACAATCCACTTCATATATATCATTTTGTGGGGGAATTCCTAGTTCTGGCAATATTTTTATCTCAAAGCATAACAAGTTTCAAGTTTTAGCATCCTGGGAATTCCCCACTTTTCCCCTATGTGCCTCTACACAGGTGCAGTTTGCAAAACAACTCTAGGGAACCCTCTCTCTTTTTATAGGTAAACCAAGTGCGCTTCCCATGAGAAATCTTTCTCAAATAAAATTGAGAAAATAATATTTTAAGAAAAGTTTAATCAGAAAATGGGAGGCCATATAACATCCTCCCCTTAACAAGAAAATTTGAATGAAATAAAATTTTCCAAAATTTGGCTTTATACCTTTAACCATTTTGTGTTACTTTTTACATACAGTTGACACAGTGGGGTCACATGTTAGCACTTTTTTATTATCAGTTCTTGATTTGCTGCCTTCAGTCAATATTACATAAAATTGTAATCTAATTTCCTGGGAAAAACAAAACAAAAAAAATCAATTTGGCAGCTCTGGACAAGGCCTGCCAAGACATAATCTTTTCCTTTGATAAGTCTTATGTCCAGATTGTAGTCTTGTAGAGTTAAACTCCAGCAGGTTTAATTCTTCTTATTGTCAGGTGGAGTTTTTTTTTTTTTTTTTGTTTTTTTTTTTTTAATGCCATTTTCAATTTGACTGAATAATTATACAATTCATATATAATGTATTGGGTACATGGTTCCCCCCCATACTGCATCAAGTGGGTTTGACTGGATTGACTTTCTAATCTCCAACTTCTACTTGGCTCCGTGAGATCTGGCAATTTTGACTGGCGCTGAAAATGCCAAAATCAATGTCATGGGTTATGACATGTTCTCACTGGGTACATCAAGAAAGATGTTTTCACACTCATTATTAACTCTTTCAATTCACCTTGTTGACTTTCTGGGAGATGGCCTAATTTCTTGTCTAATTGGGCAAGTATGTCAGAATTTGCAATTTCAACACCATACTCTTTTCTGTGTTTACAGTGCTGTTTTGTTCAAATTCTATCTCTGTGATTCACCAGTGGTAACACTGCATCACGAACTCTAATGACATTACACATGCAGGCTTTATGTCATCATCTCTTCATTAGACTCTTGAGCATATTTAATGTGACATAATTGTTCGTACTTTTACGTCGACCTGGTGTTTTGATCACATAGTCCAAGTCTCCCACTTTGTTCTCAATCTCATATGGTCCAGAATACTTTTGGCTTGCAAAGAAAAAAAAAAAATGGCCCTTGTCTACTTGGAAAAAGTGCCAAAAGTAGCACCTGGCGTGAATACTCGTTCCTTGCAATCTTTTGTCATAACATGTTTTTTTCATTTTTGCCTGACTCTCTGTTTGGAGATTTTGTTTGGCAATTTCAGTGGCTCTTGGAGCCTGTGTCTGAAATTGAGACAACATAGTTCTAGCAAATTCACATCAGGATTTTCCACACACCACTTTTCTTTTCTTTCAGTAGTTTCACTGGTCCCCGACCTTTGTGACCAAAACACCAACTCAAATGGACTAAATCTAAGACTCCCCCTGTACAGGCCTCCCTGGTAGCAATCAACAGAGATGAACCCCTTCATCCCAATCCCTCTCAAATTCAACACTAGGTTTTTGATCATTGTTTTTCAGTTTGGTTGTACCTTTCTAGGCCCCCTGGGATCTGGGGTGATGCTGAAGAACTTACTGGATTCCCAACTGGTCCATACCTTGTTGGAACAAACCTGAACATGAATTTGATCCTTGAACAGCTGATTGATTTGGGAAGGCTGAATAGGGTAAAAACTTTGTTAGAGCTTTCAACGTATACTCTGTGCCCTAATATTCTCAAGGGTATAGCCTCATGGAATCCCGTGGAAGCACACATGATGGTCAGACATACGATTTCCTGCTTTGGCCTTTGGAAGGTGCCTACGCAATCTATAATACCCTACTACTCTCATCAATGCTGGAGTTTCAAGGGAGCAGTAGGAATTTTCTGATTGGGCTTGCCCACCATTTACATGTGTGACATTCTTAACCATACTCAGACACAATCTTTTTCTGATGTAATAAGGCACCAAAAATGACTCCGCCTAATTCCGTCTGTGTTTTTGCTCACACCTAGTTGTCGTCGTGGTGGCCATGGGACTTTCATGTGCTATGCCTATCACTTCCCTATGGTATTACCTTTGGCACTACAATTTGATGCACAACCTTCCTTCGTCCACCATCTACAGTGCTCATGTTGGCCGCAATTTTTCTCATGAGACACCATTTTGTTTTTGTAGAAACATACAGGAATTTTGCTTCTCGGCTTCTGTTGCGACAATGCCCTCGCACCTATTTCCCTAAGTGCTGGGTCGTTGTGGTGCTGCTCATTGACCAGCTTCCTCATGGCCTTTAAAAGAGGTCTCCTTTACACGTCCCTCCTCTAATCATGCTCATCGGCTGGATTTTCATTGTCTACCCGCTTGTCACTTTGTTTGTGCTCAGGGGCGGATTTTTCCTAACCAGGGAATTTAGTCTCCCCTGAAGAGGGAAGATGACCTCCAAATTCCACTATTTTGAGAGAAAAAGCTATCCTCTAAATTTGGGACCATATCTCCGCACGCTCGCTTCCTATGTGAATGAGTTATTTTGACTCATCATATCCCCCTGCTCACTGTTTTCCTGTGAGGCTGTTCTGGTCATTGACCTAGTTACTGCACCTGCTGGGAAAAATGTCGGTTTCCTCATCAAATTTTAATCCCACTGTACAGGGCCCTGGGAAACTATGGAATCTGGGAGTACTTTTCCGTTCCCCCCTGCCAAATCATTCCCTAACAACATGGATACCCCTTTAACTGGGAGTTCTTGTCTAAAACCAATTGTGACTTTCCAGAAACCAAGTCTGCTTTCAAATCCATTTGTGAAGACAGGGACACTAATACATCCATAACTATCCCCTGAATCAATGCCCTATTTCCTGTGACTCTCAATACACTGGAAGTGCAATCTTCCAATAGCAGACGCGCGCACACGTGTCCCGCATGATTCTAATGGGTTTTGGATCTAACTATACCTGAAAGTGACACAAATCCCTCCAAAAAAAGGCTTAAAGTCATCCCTTACTTTTCTGTGTCAATTCCCTTTTTGTGGAATTTCTGTTCTTTGAACAGAAGAATGAACTTTTGCCTCAAGTACCTGCACAACTATTGGTTTTGGGACGCACTTTTGGCTTTCCCTTTCCTCCATTGTTGGGGGGATAGCCATGTATCTCCCACCCCTTGACTTTGTATGTCCTGCTTTTTACAGTGATGGCATTGTGAACTGTGATTTGGGTCCCATCCCCATGCTTTTGATTAGCACCATTACTGTCTGTAACTTCTCCCTTTTCTATGGAACCTGACAGGGATTTCCCCTCCGCGAGTGCTACCATGAAGAGCAATTGGTTAGAACCTACTTATTGTTTTTACTTGTTTGTACTAGTAAATTCTTGGCTGGCCTACTATATGACTTAATATTGTGTTCAATGCTATATCGTCGGCCTTTATAACGGTGCTTCACCACGCGAAACTGTCATTTTGTTTTCATCCAGATGTGTTTTGATATCTGATGTATACAACTGTTTGAACTCTTCAACTAACCTCAACTCCCTAAGTTGACCACACTTTTGCCCGACTCTTCTTTTGAGAGAAGCCAGCGATCAACATTTGTTCTTTAACTGCGGGCAAATTCAACATGGCTCTGGTCATCCTTTTTCTGACAAGATCCGAATTTTTGTCTATATGCCTCTGGCACCATTCATATGCTTTGAGGGCAGCTGCCTGCTTAACCTCATCATAAAATCACTACTACAATCTGTCTAATACATGGCCGAATATATTTCTCGGCTTTTACCATGAACACTGACTGTAAGAACAAGGTCCAGATTCCTTGGCCATTTCAATCAAGCTATTGGCAATTTTTTCCTCAAAGTGTAGAAGTATTTGTCTACTTCTTGTTCTGAAATTTGGAACGCAGGCCGAATCAGTTTTTTGCCGCATCAAATCCAGAGGGCTTGGAAGAGTCTGATTAGCAGGGCCTGTTGTTTCAATTTTTTCTAACTCGAGTTGAGAGCTTCAGCTCTTTTTGTTTTATCTGCATTTCCATTTCCTGTTTGTGTTTTCATTTCATTTTGCAACGTTCCTTTGCTAATTTCTTTTTCTTTCTCAACTTGCAATTCCATCACTTTTTGTTGGATCTCTTTTTGCCTTTGCAATTTTTCTTTCTTTCTCTAATTCAATTTGCAATTTTCTTTTCCATGGCCATGTGCATTTCAAGCTCTTTTAATTTGACTGGCATCACTTGTGCCCTGTTCCCAGAACCTCTTCTATCTTATCCAAATTGAAATTAATCCCAAACATTCTTCCTGGACATTTTTCAATCAAGTTATTTTTGATCACTGCTTTCTCATAGCATGTTTTGCCTCATGTCCTAAATGCTTGGCTAGTTCATTAACTCAGGCTTTCTCATTTCTCAAACTTCTCCCAAGTTATTTGCCCTATGAACACTTCTGGATCAAACTCCATTGTTTTTCCCGACACACAATAATATAACTTGAACCAAACTACAATGGTAGTACATTTAATACACACAATTTTGTATGCCAAAAATGTGCAAATGTTTACAATATTAATCACACTTTTAGGTGTTTTGGGGGGGGGGTTTTAAATTTTGAACAATAAGGCGCAAATTTATCTCAATTCAATTCCCGGAAAACGCGCCCCCAATCTGTATGACGTCTTCGTGACGCCTAATGTCAGAAATACCTTCAAACACAAAAAACGATCCTTGTGCAACAAATGATCTAAATTAGTCTAGAATAAACATTTTTAATGAGCTTTACTTGATTTGGTTCACGAATTTGGTATGTCCAAAACATTACATAACTCAGATTTAACCATTACACACAATTTATTTATACTTAATTTGTAAACAAGAATGTCCACTGATGTCCACATGTAAGCGTATGCAGTTCAACGATATGGCCTCACAAAAGCGAAGCTCCAAAATGACAGCGCACAAAATTCATACAAAACTCAGGTGTTATATTCCAAGGGAATCTTTTCAGTCCTGAGGTAATCGTGTCCAGCAGTTCAAGACGACGGGCTTTCCCTCGATGACAATTGTGTCCACAATAATAAAATCCAGTAATATACCACCATCAGTCTATCGCTATGTCCTCATATAGGACCACAAATTGGAATCCCTTTTTGATTCCAAAACTGCCGCTCTTTGGCTTAAAAGCACAGCATAACAATTTAGCTATCAAGCTCCGGCGGCATCCAAAATATTAAAAACCTGGCCTAGATGTAGAACTCCAAGCTACAAACCCACCATTTGTAGAAAAACTAGTTATAATTATACTGTATAACTCCAGAGCTCTAGTTCAGCTCCCTCTGATTTCAACTGCTGCCATCAGTCCTTCATCATCAACTACTATTTAATCATCACCAGCTAGATTCCCTTTCTCAACAATAATCATTACAATCATCCCGATTCCTAAACATATGGACCCTGCCCATCAAATCAGATTCACACATCTAAATACATCACTTCATATATATAACTTTGAGGGGGAATTCCCTAGGTTCTGCAATATTTTTATCTCACAAGCATAACCAGTTTCTAATTAGCAACTCCTGTGGGAATTCCCCACTCCCCCTATTGTGCAATCTAAACAAGTCAGTTTGCAAAACAACTCTAGGAATCCCCTTTACTCTCTTTTATATAACAAAGTGCTTCTTACTTTTCCCAGAAAATCTTTCTCAATAAAAGTGAGAAAAATATTTTTGTTAAAATTTTAATCAAAAAATTGGAGGCCATATAACAAATAAACGGGGATCGAAAAACGGGGACCGAAAAACGGGGCTTTCGCGTTGAGCCCCGTTTTCGATCCCCTTTTCTACACACCTATCTATAGCGGTAGAAAACTGGGATTGAAAAACGGATTGGTCATTTCTCTGCTTTGGTGATGAATCACAATAGCAGAGATATGACAGATCCCCGTTTTTCAGTCCCCGTTTTCTACCTCTATATATATGTTGTGAAGAAAACGGGGATCGAAAACGGGATGCAACCCAAAGCAGAGAATGACTAATCCCCCGTTTTGTCAATCCCCAATTTTCTACACTCTGATATATAGTGTGTAGAAACAACGGGGAATCGAAAAACGGGTCCCCGTTTTCCGGTCCCCGTTTTTTCGGATCCCCTTTTTCTATACCCCTGCGCTTGCCATCCATCATCCAGGGAAAATGAATAAATCTTCATACCCTTGTCCGGCCTGGAGAACTAAGTAAGGCCTAGTAGAAGTGTAAAATCATGTTTAATATTTTTTGCGGTTATTCTGCCATCGTTTACTGCAAATTTATTATTGTGCCATTGTTCAGTGCTATTTTTAAATGCTGACAATATTCTGTAATAATGTCTATTTCATTTCACGATCAGAATAAAGAAATACGGCATTTTACCGTCAGCCTTGTAAGTTTACAGTGATTTCTTACATGATAAAGTAGCAAATCGTGGATAGGCCTAACGAAATGAGAAAAAAGAATGCTTTTGGGTGTAGCGAGATACAGTGTGGGAATAAAGTGTTCTTTGGTGGTTATGCAAAGCTTGTGTTCGAAAAATGACAGGCCTGTGGGTGACGCGGGGAAGGGGAGGAGAGGAACAAATTTAAACAGCCAGATACTCGTTTTATTGAACACCCGACAACTCCTACCTCGTGGAGATATGCAGGAGTGGCGAATCCAGCAATTCGTAAAGTTCGACACGATCATTACTGTATGGCACGCTGGAGCGACACACCGCGTCGAGTTTTGACACAACCAACGGCGATTTTGTAACAACCGCGGCGGGTTTGTAACAACCGCGGCGGGTTTGTAACAACCGCGGCGGGTTTGCAACATGACACAATGCGAGTTTGGCAACACGAGCCGGAGTTTGGCAACACGAGGCTCGTTTGCAATACTACCAA
Source organism: Ophioderma brevispina (assembly GCA_023653785.1). Classification (NCBI taxonomy): domain Eukaryota; kingdom Metazoa; phylum Echinodermata; class Ophiuroidea; order Amphilepidida; family Ophiodermatidae; genus Ophioderma; species Ophioderma brevispina. The sequence continues at coordinate 16,220 of JAMKCH010003622.1, read as the reverse complement.
TTTTGCACACATCATGAATGTACTAGTTTTGTCGAAGAAAAATTTAGTTTTTTACAATTTAGCTCATCATTTTTTTCGATAAATTTACTGATTCAATCAATTTACTAAAAAATATTTGATCAACTTATTTTTTGTTCTTATAAAAAAAAAACCCCTGGTCCTAAAGTTATCGGATGTGTGGGCAGTGCGGTATCTCCTTACCTGTTTTTGTTTTTTACTGGCAAACCCAAGTTCGGCTGCAGCTGCGAACCTCAACACCAGGAGGTAACCGTGGTATTTAAAAATTCAAAGAGGTGGGTGTGTTTGGTAAAATTTTACAATCGAAAAATCCAGCTCAGCGCAATTGGTGCTATTGATACGTTGTTGAACGATTCGATTCGCCACGAGCGCCTATTTGCCATATGGTCCAGGACCATTTTGTGTAATTCAAAATCTGCCATATTCAAATATGCTCTGGACCATAATTTTTGTTTATTATGCTCCAGGACCATATAGGCAAATAATGGTCCTGGACAATATTTGATTTTTTTTTTTTTTAATATTTTTAATTTTTTTGCAGAAATTTTGCTCTAGGATCATATGGTCCTGTGCCAAAATCTCATAGATGCTGCTCGCTCCTGGAGCATATTTGAAATACACAAAATGGTTCCAGGAGCATATGGCAAATATGCTCCTGACGTTTCGAAGGTTTATGGAACAAATGCAAACGAAATCGCAAGCCTCCTTTTGTGCCCCCACAAATGCATCTAAATTTATATAATAAACCAGTTTTTATATGATCCTTTATTGATTTGGTTTCAAGAATGTGGTATGTCCAAACTTACATAAATCAGAATTACAAATTAAACACAATATTTTATAAATTAATTTGTAAACAAGATCATGTCCACTGTGTCAAAATGTATCGTTGCAGTTCAACGATTTATGTCCTCACAAGCGAAGACTCCAAAATGAAAGCGCAACCAAGTTCATACAAAATCCAGGTAATAATTCCAAGGGAATCTTTTCAGTCCTGAACGTAATCTTGTCCAGCAGTTCAAGGACGACGGGGCTTTCCCTCGATGACAAATGGTCCACAAAATAAATCCAGGTAATTACCACCATCAGTCTGTCGCTGTCGCTATGTCCTCATATGGGATCACAAATTGCGAATCCCTTTTTGATTCAAAACTGAAGCTCTTTGGCCTTAAAAGACGGGGGGGGGGAAAGCAGACAATTTAGATACAAGCTCCGGCGGACATCCAAAATATTAAATCCTGGCACTAGATGTAGAACTCCAATCTACCATATTGTAGAGAAAAATAGGTATAATTATAATGTTGTATAGCTCCAGAGCTCTAGTTCAGCTCCTTATTTCAACTGCTGCGCCCAGTCCGTCAGTCACAAATACTTTTATCATCACACAGATAGATTCCTTCTAACAATAATCATTACATCATCACCATGCATAAACATGACCCTGCACCATCAAATCAGATTTCACAATCTAAATTACATCACTTCATATATATAACTTGTGGGGGAATTCCCTAGGTTCTGCAAGCTTTTTTATCTCAAAAGCATACATAAACAAGTTTTAAGTTTAGCATCCTTGGGGCATTCCCCACTACCCCTATTGTGAATCTAAACAGGTGCCAGTTTGCAAAAACAACTCTAGGGAATCCCCTTTCTCTCTTTATAGTAAACAAAGTTGCTCTTCCATGAGAAATCTTTCTCAAATAAAATTGAGAAAAAATATTTTAAAAAGTTTAATCAGCAAAAATGGAGGCCATCTAACAATAGAAACGGGGGATTCTGAAAAACGGGGAACGAAAAACGCGGGGCTTCCGCGTTTGAGCCCCGTTTTTCGATCCCCGTTTTCTACACACCTATAATAGGTAGAAAACGGGGATTGAAAAACGAGGCGATGGTCTTTACTCTGCTTTGGTGATGAATCACAATAGCAGAATATGACAGATCCCCGTTTTTCAGTCCCCGTTTTCTACCTCTATATATAGGTGTGTAGAAAACGGGGATCGAAAAAGGGGATCAACACCAAAGCAGAAGAAATGACTTAATCCCCGTTTTTCAATCCCATTTCTACCTCTATAGGTGGGTAGAAAAACGGGGATCGAAAAACGGCCCGTTTTCGGTCCCCGTTTTTCGATCCCCGTTTTCTATCCACCCTGCGCTTGCCATCATCTTCCAGGGAAAGATGAATAAATTTCAGCCTTGTCTGCCTGGAGAACTAAGAGGGCCAGATAGAAGTGTTCAACATTCATGTTTACTATTTTTGCTGTTATTCTGCCATCGTTTACTGCAAATTATTATTGTGCCCTTGTTCAGTTGCATATTTTATGCCTTGAAAATATTCGGTAATAATAATGTATATTCACGATCAGAATTAAAGAAATTACGGCCATTTTACGCAGCCTTGGTAAAGTACAGTGATTTCGTACGTGATCAAGTAACCAAATCGGTGATAGGGCCTAACTGAAATGAGAACAAAGAGCTCTTTTGGGTGAAGATACAGTGGAAAAAGGGTGTCCTTGGTGGTTATGCAAAAACTTGTTTATCAAAAGGACGTGGACTGTGGGTGCAGCGGGGGAAGGGGAGAGAGGAACAATGTAAACAGCCATGATACGCGTTTATTGAACCCCGACAACTCCTAACCCGCGTGGAGATATGCAGGAGTGGCGAATCCAGCAATTCGTAAAGTTCGACACGATCATTATGGCACGCTGGAGCGGACACAACCGCGTCGAGTTTGACACAACCACGGCGAGTTTGTAACAACCGCGGCGGGTTTGTAACAACCGCGGCGGGTTTGTAACAACCGCGGCGGGTTTGCAACATGAACACAAGGCGAGTTTGCAACACGAGCCGAGTTTGCAACACGAGGCGAGTTTGCAATACGAGCCAAGTTTGCAACACGATGAAATGTACTATTTTTGTCGAAGAAAAATTTAGTTTTACAATTTAGCTCATAATTTTTTTCGATGAAATTTACTTATTTTCAATCAAATTTACTAAAAAATAGTTGATCAATTATTTTTGTCGTATACGACTGGTCCTAAAGTTCATCGGATTGTGTGGGCAGTGCGGTATCTCCTTACCTGTTTTTGTTTTTACTGGCAAACCATGTCGGCTGCAGCTGCGAACCTCAACACCAGAGGTAACCGTGGGTATTTAAAAATTCAAAGAGGGTGGGTGTGTTTAGGTAAAATTTTACATCGAAAAATCCAGCTCAGCGCAATTGGTGCTAGTGATACGGTTGTTGACGATTCGATTCAGCCAAGCGCATATTTGCCATATGGTCCAGGACCATTTGTGTATTCAAATATGCTCCATATTCAAATATGCTCCTGGACCATATTTTTTATTTATGCTCCAGGACCATATAGCAAATATGGTCCTGGACAATATTTGACTTAGAATATTTTTCCAGGTTATTTATACTCCATGGCCATATGCTCCAGGAGCATACTTTCGGGCCAAAATCTCATAGATGCTGCTCGCTCCTGGAGCATATTTGAATACACAAAATGGTCCAGGAGCATATGGCAAATATGCTCCTGAACGTTTCGAAGGTTTATGGAACAAATGCAAAAGAAAACCGCAAGCCTTGTTTTGAACTTGCCCGCTAGCGTAATCGTCCCTATAGAAAACCATGCTTTGATTTTCTGACAGAAAATGCTAAATCATCAGCTTATGACATAAAGATGGCGTATTCGGCTTATATTCACTTCAGGTGTGATCTTACTGATCTAATACATTGGTAAGCATTCCAAATATGTAAAACAAAACGAGTTTGGAAATGTCCTCATGTCTCTTTAACTCAAATAGGGAGCATGAAGTATAAATTCATTTTAAATTAATTATCCTTATCCGTTATCCCAAACCGTTGTTTCTTTCCTTTCTTTTTACAGAACACGGAAACAAAAGTCATTTAATAAACACTTTTCATTATAAAAAGAAAATCTTTAAATCTGTTATATTTCAGTTTGCAACTGTTCATTATTGGGATAGAAGGACGAGCTGGGAGAAATTTAAGACTTATATACAACTCCCTAAACTGAAGACATCTATATAAAGAAAGAGTAAATCAGACAATGTCCTACGTAGGATTTTGAAGTAAAAAAGCGATCAATTTAACGATCATATGGATTACACAATTAAAAAATCTGACCATATTCCAAAGGGAAAGACGCATTTGTCAAACTACCACCATCCATAATAAAACAAAATGAAATACCAAAAATGAGAACATAATTAAAATAGATTTTGATCATATTGATTATTAAATATAAATAATGATAAAAATGTCGTCACTGTTCTTTGAGATCGTGACTCTATTTCAGTGGTTACGGCAACTGACCTCATTGTAAAAGCGTGAATGTAGGTACAGAATCTAAATTTCGTACAACGCAAAAAAGAAACAAAAGTGTGGCTCATCCATCAAATTGAAGCAGGTGTATTGGTAAAGTACATTAAGGTTTTATGATTGAAAACAGGTTTTATTGTGTCTTCAGGCATTGTCTTTGATCTTGTCTAAGTCAATTGACGGGGATGAAGAAATTACTTAAATAATAAAACCTATGGATTATGCTTAAACAACCAGGTTGTTTTTTAAGAGTTGAACTTAGCTTACGAAGACGATCTTCCAGTGCCTAAAATAAGGAGAAATATTGGTTTTATTAATGATTACAACCCTTGGGTTGCCATAGCTTAAAGCAATGGCTGTGAAGTCGAGGAGGTCAGTACACAAGTTAAGTTTGTCAAGTCACAACCTTATTGGTAACTATGCGACCAAAAATCACGTAGGCCCTACATATTAAAAGAATGATTACATATTTTATGTTGAATAAAAGAGCACAGCGCAATAAGTTTAGTAAACTTTACTCGAGTAAAATGTTAATTCAAGATTGTTGTTTTTACAGACAACCAATTAAACTTAGTACCTTGCTATAAACCTAAATATTTTCATGTTTGGGGCAAATTATTATTTTATATATTTTAATCAGTTCATTACATTACCAAACGTTACACGCATATAAAGAAAACTACCCTTTACATGTCTACGTTAATGGACACAAGAATATTGCAATCTGCCTCGAAATTTCGGAATACGTATTCGATGTTACAAAATGACCAAGACTGTCACTTCAGTGATTAATATATAAACACATTCAAAGGCGGCCAAGAAAAGAAGAAACAAGTCGGAAGCAGAAAAACAAAGAAGAAGAAGAGGATTGGATGATGACGAGCAGGAGAAGAGAACAAGAAGAAGGAGTAAAATTGTCGCCTTTTTTCTGTGGAAAATACCAATTTTGCTGACTCGCGGACTTGTGACGCCATACTAGGTATGTTGGTACTTATTTTGGTATCAATGGAAGGAGGAGGACCATAGCTATCCGCTGGTATCAAAAATTATCATAAGCATTGGGTGCTTTATAACGAATATTCGGGGGAGGGGTAACCCCCCTTGGGAACCGTGTTAAAAAAAGGCTTGCATTGGTAAGACGAGGGTTAAGGTGTAAATGTTTTAGTCTGACCTTTCCATATAGGCGAGTAGTGGAGCTTCAAAAAGTGGCTTATTTTAGGAGTTTAATAGTCCCACCCTACATACACCTACATCATACATCAATGGAAAGCTTATTATATCTACTTTCACATTAGGCATGATAGGGAATTGCCGATGTGGGCCGAAGGTGGTTTCTGGGTCATTTTAGTCAAATACATACATTTTTTGGTAAAAAAATGATCTTTGAGATATCGGTATTTTTGACATCTATATAACATGCCCTATCTATGTAAGTAGGTTTCAGAACTATATTGCATCCCAGAAGCTCACAATAAGCTTCTAAAGTTTGCAAAATATACAGTAAGTATAGGCGTTATTGGGTGGAAATATGCGTTTTCCTCAAATTCATGTTTTTAAAACCTGAAAAATAGTTAAACTTTTAGCTAAGCATTCAAAACATGCATGTTTTATTCTCCAAAATTGAGCTGAAAATATATTAAGATACCATTAGCAGTCAGATTAGGTGTGATGTGGAACTGCCAATGTGGGCCAAAGGTGATTTTGGGTCATATAAGTAAAAAAACATACATTTTGGGACAAAAGATTTTTTGAGATATTGCTATTTTTTACATATATATAACATACCCCATCTATGTAAGTAGGTTTCAGAACTATATTGTGTCCCAGAAGCTTACAATAAGCTTCTGAAGTTTACAAAATATAAAGTAAGTATAGGCGATATTGAGTGCAAATATACGTTCGAATTCAGTTTAGGTATGATGTTGCCATTACAAGTTGGACCAATTTAGTCAAAAACATGCATTTTTGGGCAAAAATATGATTTTTGAGATCTGTGTAACATGTCCTATCTATGTAAGTAGATTTTAGAACTATGTTATACCTCAGCAGCTTTAGAAGGCCCCATGTCACTCGTGAAAAAGCAGTAAATCGCAATCAGTCTATGAAAATCTAAAGATATTTTAAGAAATTTAACTGCACTTGAAATTTTATGCGATTTTGAGATGATCTTATGAGGTGTCATGCTATTCTCCAAATTCCGACAAGATTTTGTATAATTTTAAGAATTCCTGTGCAATTTTACAAATTCTTATGCGATTTGATGTAATTTGTTAATCATTTTAAGGCTCCTTGGATTTGTTGTTTCAGTTGGATATTTCCCAGTCTTGAGATTCATGATGTGAGATGCCTGGGTGTAAATACAAGGGCAATTTTATGCCAAAGCACTGTCCTTGAAGCAGATCTGGATGTAGAACACGTCTATTTAGACGTGTAAATCACTGGTAGAATTCATTCAATTCGTCTCCAACTTTTCTCCATCACTCAAGTTCACATGGACCATTTCAGACACACAAGTCGATTTTCTGTATCTCACCATTAGCATTGAGGGAAAAAAAACTTGCTACCACCATTCAGTACAAACCCATCGAACCACCATCATATCTGCTTCCCAATGTATTCAAAACATGGACAGAGCTACTTAGTATATGGGGAAATGTAATTGATATTTTGATTTATTATTTTTTTCATATACAATTTTGACACCAATGTTTTTCTAACACAGAATTTCATGAAGAATCTAAAAATCATGGGTGTCATTTTTTAAAATGTGCTCTTTGGTGTTTTATAAGGGGGCAAAGTTTGTACAGGGGTAAACAATAAAAGTGTTTAAATTGTTTTTAAATATATACCAATCTGTTCGGTTGTTCTTAAAGCGAAATGCCAGGCTAATATAATTTACGCTTCACCATATTTTAAATACATTTTTGTTTCAAATGAATGTCTTTCAGGCAGAAAAATAACACTATAATATTGATAACAAAGTAAAATGTTTATAATATCTTCCGTATGATTGCAGACATTTTGATCGGCCCACCAGAAAAATAGAAATCATGATGGTATAGAGTATATAGTGTGTCTTGAAATAAGTAGCAAGTGAATGACATAACCAAACATTTTCATCTATATTCTGTTCAAGAATCCGCCCCAGTTTTAAATCGATCGTTACTGCTTTTCTACTGGACACACTATATAATCCGATTTTCTGACCAGGAGTAATCTAGACATTCCTTAGACACCTGTTTTTATCTATTCACTTCTCAAGTCATACAACGTCACCAATGCCGAGCTACGTCACCAATGCCGAACATGGCGACCTCCATGGGCAACATTTATTAGTTAATTCTGCTAATAAGGCAATCTATATTGCAGCAGGTATTATTTCTTTCAGACTGCAAAGACATCCTTTAAAACATACTTAAATTAAAAATTAGCCTGTTCGTACACTATAACGTTTCCAAAAAGGTATAGTTTGCCATATCTATGATCTATTGTTTTAGTATTGTAGGCTCAAGACAGTTCAAGGTCATATTTAACAGAATGGTCCGATTTTGTTGAAACTGGTTTTCACCGGGTCATACTGTATAGGAAAATGTATATAGATTCTGTGTTTCCCCTTTCAAAGTGAGACTTTTACAGATATGGCTACTGATCTCCCATAGACGGACCCTGTGGACCCCGGCCATATTTGCCATTCTAAATTATCATTAAAACGTCATTGACAATGCGACCTGTATATTTTCGGCTTCTGGACAGTAAAATGAACATTTGGCACCATTTTTTAAAACAAACTGATGAATCTGAAATTTTCCCCCGGTGTGACCTTGAACTTGTTTTGCCTTATAACTCTGAACTCCCGGTGGGGGGGGGGGGGCACTTGTATTCAAAGGTGGATATGATGCGTGAACATGGACTTCCGAAATGCACCCTAAACAAGTATTTCCATCGACTAAAAAACATACCCTAAACAAGTATTTTTGTCTGTTTTGGTACCATAAACAAGTCTTTTTGTCAGTTTTTTTGCTACCTAAACAAGTAAGCAATGCATTGCGTTGATAATATAACCTTATTATCTGGCTTTGCTCGTGTTGCTTTACTTCCAAATTACAATATTTTTTTATGATTTTGATCTCGCGTACATCACAATTTCGGGATTACGAAAAAACATACCCTTTTTTCCATATTTTGATGTTTTTGACGCCCTAATCAATGTACGTGCGTACATCGCCTGTTGGAAAAAAGAGACCCTTTTTACGCGTTTTCTTGTTCACGCATCATATCTACCTTTGAATACAAGTGGCCCCCCGGGCTTGAACTATAACCCTCAGATGGGGCAAACCATACCTTTCTGAAATCCTTGAAGGGTACTGAACATGATGGTATACTTTAAAACACCTTTTGACCAATTTTAAATTTTGACCCCTGTATCGCCTTTCCCCTATAATACCATACAAGAAAACACTTGAACAAAATGAACACCATGATTTTTGGAATCCTCATTACAATTTTATTTAGAAAAACTTGGTTGCAAGATGTATATGTAATTTTCACAAATATACAGTTCCACATGCACTAACTGCTCTTACTCATTCCATCTCCGTTGAAGACAATCTTGATCGTATCCCTTTGGTGATCATAACCATAACCCAGTAACATTCCTGCCGTTAATATAATTCGTACGAATTTGACCGCTAGCCTTAGTATCCACGTGTGCCAAATCTTACGTGCAAATTCGGATTGCATGCTTAAGAAATTCCAATTTTGTATTTCTGTCCGTAACGGACCGAAATTACCGCACAGTACCTATGGGACCGGGAAACGAGCATTGCTCATAACTCACAACCGCAAGATGGGATCACCTCAAATTGTTACAGCCCCAGAATTAGCAATGATTTATTCACTTTTGAGTAAGATTAAGTCATAAATTAGCACATAATATTGTAAATTTGTCTAAGTAACATGATATAAAAATTACCTGGTTATCGTGTGCAAACTGGTGTGTTTAAAAGCAAATAGAATAGAACCAGAAGATCTCAGAAGAGCTCAGAAAAGCGGGGACAACTTCTGGAATGTACGGACCTTAGATTTCATTATGAATGTGCTCACTGAACTTCTCCGAATCATAGGTGGCGCAACTGCTGCATAATTACACATGTCAGGTGAGTAGCTGCTATGAAATCCTAAAGCTATGCAGTACATGTGGAAAAATAGAGGCATTTCCAGATTAATAGTAAGGACTATATTTAGCACTGACTCATATAGAGAGGACCAATCCTTCTAGTATTGTTTGCGAGGATATATAAAGCCCTGGTGAGAGAATATGAGGCAGAGTAATACCATCAGCGCCAAGTTATTAGCAGAGTTTCAGCAATAGTGACTTCCATTTGTTCAAGGTAGTGCCGTGACAGTAAACATTGTACTTCCTTTAGTGGACTTGTCATAGTTGTCACAGCTCCATCAGTTTTCGTCCGATTGTGTAGCCGTGTTCGGTTTCCGTATTTCGTGGCCTCTGAGTTATCCAAGGATAAACAAGCGACAGCATTTTGGACTTAATATTTAGTCGACCGCCAAGCTTCGGGAGTCATTAAGTCATTAGGAGCTGGTTTTCTTCTGTCAGGACAAGTCGTCCGTGACACGTCCCACTATTTGGAAATTGGAGTTTTGCGCTGGGATATTCGCCAGGACCCTTTGCAAGTTTTCGGCCATCTTAATTGTAATCTTGCAGCAGCCCACGTCGCGGCAAACACCAGGAAGTAAGTTTAGTAGTTCATTAATTAAAATTTATTTGATTGATCTTTGATTATTGATACCTATCGATGTTTGAATGAGATTGATTAAACACACAATTAAAATAAATACTTTGTTTTAAAATTTGTAATCAGTTCACAGTGTATTGTCTAGTTATTCAGGCGTTTGAATCCGTAGTTTTGAGTGGTTTTGGCCTTGGTCAAGGGGACCGTAACAAAATTGGGGGGCTCGAGTCCGGGAAATACACTGTCAAAAAAAAAAATACAGTAAACTATTGAACAAATTTTGATTGTGTGTTTAATTTTGATATCTGTGCTGATATTGTTATTTGTACAGAGTGTTCATACACGATGGCGTTTAACTCAGAGGAGTTTGTCAAAGATGTTACGTGGGAGCAGTTTGATGTGCTCCAAGGCAGATTTAATGGAATTGGCCGGGTTAGTATGGGATGGAAGTTAAGCATTATATGAGAAAACAGTTAATTAAAAAACAGTTGATAACACACTTGTTGAGGAAGATTTACTAGCGAGGGATGTTTGGAAAATTTAGTGGAAATTCAGGATGAGTCAGATAGTGCTTTGAAATGAAACAGTTGGAAATGCATGCAATTAGAAATGCAAATTACAAATGTCAAGAGAAAGAGAAGAAAGACAAGATATGTGGTTTTGAACAGCCAAGTTAGAAAGGAGGAAGGGAAAGCCAGATAAGTTTGGCTTTAGAGCGGGGAGTAGAGAAGGAAAACTTGAATTAGAAAAGGCAATAAAAAACAACAAGAACTAGATGCCAAATTAAATGGAACAAAAGAAAAAGATGACAGATTAAAATTGGAACAAGGAAAAAAATAGGTTCCAAATGTAGGAAAAGATAAAGTTGCAGAAATTGAAGCCAAACAAAATTAGAACAAGAAAAGTTAGAAAAGGCACATCAGCTCCTCACACTCAGGTTTTGATGCCACCAGAAACATCAATTAGTTCCAACAATTAGGGAAACAGAAGTTGACAGTATTTTTTGCCCTTCGAGAAGATTGCCGAAAGTATGAAGTGGCCTAAAGAGCACATGACAACATTGCTTCGACGGTGTTTATTGGGAAGCTAGAGATATCTACTCGTCCCTATCATTGATCAGTGCAGTGATTTATGAAGTAGTAAAGCAGTCTATTCTTAGGCCTATGAGTTAGTGCCTGAGGGTATATCAAAAATTTCGGAGTGCGAAAAAAATTGCAGATCAAACTCATGTCGAGTTGGCTAGAGTTCAGGAACAAATGTTTTGGATAGGTGGCTCACTTCCAAGGACGTGAAACAAGACTTCCAACAACATTAGGCCTTGGTTTTAATTGAGGGCATTCATACAGTGCATTCATGCCGATATTAAAACTCATTTGGATGAACGCGATATCAAGATTTGAAAAATGCAGCACAATAGGCAAATGATTACGCCCTCACACATAATTTGAGTTCCAGCAAATAGTACGGGTGGGCCTAATCAGTCAAGTCAGAATTACAATAGTTTTAAATCAAATAGGCCTTACCAAGGTAGAGCATTCCAAAGTCTGGTACTTATAAAGAAGGGAAAAGTCAGGAGGTTCCTCCATTCAGTGGATAAGGGTCCTTCTAGTGCCAAACCAAAGTCCGGGAATGGATTGAAGTCATATGTAACTTGCACATATTGCAAGGATTCAGGTTCATGTTATGGCAAGCTGTTGGACGTTGATGGGAAAGCAGATGGCCATGAAGCAAAGTCTGCTCCCACAGTTTGTGCTGTGTCCATTAGACCATAAGTTAGTTCCCAGGCTATTAATCAGAAAGATGCTGAGTCTGAAAAGTTAGGGAAGACTTTGAACCATTTGTTTAGGAGGGTTCAGTGTCGCTTGATGGCGACAAAGTTGATCCAAAGCCTATAAAGATCATGCGTGACACATGTTGTGCCCAGCAGTAATTTTGGAGGGGTCTTGCCCTTTAGTGAAGTCAGCTCAACAGGTGAGAAGTTTTGATCCAAGGGGTAATAGGGATGGATTCTTATTCGTGTCCTCTTCAACAGGTGAATTTGAAGTCTGAATTGGTCTCAGGTACAGTCATAGTATGAGTTAAGGCCGGAACTTCCAGTCAAAGGTGTTTGCAATGTTTATAGGGAATGATTTGGCAGGCGGGAAAGTACATCCCGAACCGATTGTTACCCACAATCCCGGCACAGAAATAGATAGTGAGGATAAGAATAGTACAGTCTATCCACCTGTGCAGTTACTAGGAGTACGGCTAGGAAAGCCATGCTTGAAGCAAAAAGTGATAGGAAGGAGGAATACCTTGTCCCTAATGTAGATTTAGAGGACACTTTCATGACAAAATTAGATGAAACCAGGCGACTTTCGCCCTCTTCCGGGGAGATAGGTTCTCCAACAAGAGTTAGCCCTTGAAGGCAGTTGCATAGTGGGGATAATTATGATGATCCCTTAAGTCACAATAAGTTAGTTCTTGCACAGGACGAATGAATCCTGCACTCAAAAATCTTAGTCAAAGGGCAGTAACCCTTCAGGAGTCTGAGGGACGTTCCGGTGTTGTTTTACAAACACAATGGTGTGCTGATGAGGAAATGGAGGCCACCTGATGCTCCGGCAAATGATGAGTGGAAAGTTGTTCATCAGGTAGTTGTCCCAAAGGTGTATCACAGGGAAGTCATCAGCATTGCCCATGATAGTCCTATGGCAGGACAAGAGTCAAGAAGACACATGATAGGATTTTGAACCACTTTTGGTGGCCTACACTTCGTAAGGATGTTTCGGAATACTGTAAATCTTGTCATACTTGTCAAGTCGTTGGCAAGCCTAATCAGAAAATACCGCCCGATCCTCTGAAACCGATACAGGCATTCGGAGAGCCATTTAGTAGGGTCATAGTGGACTGTGTAGGACCTCTCCCTAGGACTAAGTCGGGTAATCAGTACCTACTTACTAGCATGTGTGCCTCTACCAGGTTCCCTGAAGCCATACCCTTAAGGAATATTAAGGCTAAAACCGTAGTAAAGGCTTTGACCAAGTTTTTCACTCTTGTAGGCCTACCTAAGTCAATTCAGTCAGATCAGGGGTCAAATTTCACATCTGGCCTATTTCAGCAAGTGATGTATGAGTTAGGGATAGAACAGTATTTGTGCAGTGCCTACCATGCAGAGTCCCAAGGAGCTTTAGAGAGATTCCATCAAACTCTGAAGAATATGAGTAGGACTTACTGTTTGGAATTTGAGAAGGACTGGGATGAGGGAGTTCACTTGTTATTGTTTGCTGCAAGGGAAGCAGTTCAGGAAACCCTAGGTTTCAGTCCCTTTGAGTTAGTTTTTGGGCGTACAGTTCGCGGTCCCTTGAAACTCCTAAGGAGAAATGGCTGAATGATGAAACTGACACCAACCTTTGGACATGTTTCCAAATTAAAGTATAGGCTCAATAGGGCAAATGAAATTGCCAGGGGGAATTTGAAGCAATCCCAGACCAAAATGAAGAAGTGGTATGACCAAGATACCAAGAGTAGGGTCTTTAGGCCAGGAGACCAAGTGTTAGTCTTGTTTCCAATCCCTGGACATCCACTGCAGGCCAGATATCATGGTCCCTATACAGTAGAGTCACAAGTAAATGAAGTTGACTACATAGTCAAAACGCCAGATAGGCGTAAGAGTAGGCCATTGTGCCATGTAAATATGTTGAAAGAGTATGTAGTAGAAATGACGATGGCAGTGCAAAACCAATGTGCTCTGTAAGTCTTGCTAATAACAGTACACAGGATGACAATCATGATTTGAAGATTTCAAAATTCAACATATGACAGCACATACTATCCAATCAAGTTGCAAAATTCAGATGTGCTCAAAGATTTGGGTACAAAACTAGACCATCTTTAGAAAATCACAGTGTGAAATCAAGGAGTTGATTCATGAATTTGAGGCTATTTTTCCTGATGTCCTAGTAGAACCACTGCTGCTTATCATGATGTTTGATGTGGGGTTGATTGTGCACCGATAAAACAACACCCTTACAGAGTAAGATCCTATGGAGAAAGAACATCTCAACAAAGATATATAGTAACATGTTGGGAAATCAATAATTGAAGCAACAAAAGTGTCAATGGAGTTCCCCATGTATTTTGGTTCCAAACCTGATGGTTCCCTTAGGTTTGTGACAGACTTCAGAAGGGTAAATCACTGTTCAAAGACTGATTCATTTTCCGATACCTCGTAGGATGCTTGCATGACAAATCGGAAATTCAAAGATACGTCCAGCAGTTTGTCCTTTTAAAGGGGTATTGGCAGGTCCCCTTACCGATCGTGCGAAAGAAATTTCGGCATTTTGCAAGCCGGATGGGCTTTCAGTATCGGGTTATGCCTGTTCGGTATGAAAAACGCACCAGCAAACCTTCCAAAAAATGGTAAATCATATAGTTGCTGCACCTAGAAGGCTGTGAAGCCTTGTTGATGATTTGATGTGTACAGTCAGTCTTGGGAACAACACATTGGGCAGCTCAATCGCTTGTTTCAGAAGTTGTCAGGAAAACAAACTGACAGTAATTTAGTCAAGAGTGAGGTTTGCCATGCCAATGTCACATATTTATGGCCATGTAGTAGGTCAAGGCAATGTCAAGCCTGTCAAGGCTAAAGTTGAAGCAATGAGAGTTTCCCCACGCCAGTACCAGGAAAGAACTTCAGAGATTCTTAGACATGGCTGGATATTACAGAAAGTTTTGTCCAAACTTTTCGGATATTGCCAGTCCTTTGACAAATTGCTAGCCAAAAATGTTCAAATTTGTTTGTCGCAGGAATGTGAAAGTATTGGTTTCAAAAAAAATCAAAGCCCATACTGATTAGTGAAACCGGTTCTGATTGCACCAGACTTTCAGAACCCATTCAAGTTGGCCATAGATGCCAGTGACATAGGGTGTGGTGGAGTTTTATGCAAGAAGGAGAAGACGGAATAGAACACCATATTTCGTATTCCCAAGAGTTTTAACAAGCACAAAGAAATTACTCCACTATTGAGAAGGAGTGTCTTGCTCTGATTTTGGCATTTAGGGCATTTTGATGTATATTTGGGCCAACCACAGTACACCCAGTGCTTGTTTTCAAAGATCACAACCCCCTCACCTTCATACACAGGATGAAAAACACGAATCATAGGTTAGTGAGGTGGAGTTGACCTTGCAAGAGTACAACACCTAGACATCAGACACATCAAAGGCAAAGATAATGTGATGGTGATGCCTTATCCAGAATTGTGTAGTTAATCAGAAACAAGTAAGGCTTTTAAAAGGGAAGTGTAACATGTGAATAAGTTATGTAGATGAAGTTTAAAAATGTTAAGAGCCTTAAATAGGTTTCGAAAGTTTGCTTTTCAATCAAACTTTCTTTCTTAAGGGGGAGGATGTTACAGCCCCAAGAAATTAGCAATGATTTATTTCATTTGAGTAAGATAAGTCATAAATTAGCAACATAAAAATATTGTAAATTAGTATAAGTAACATTGATTATACAAAAATTATACCTGGTTCGTGTGCAAAATGGTGTGTGAAAGCAAATAGAATGACCCAGAAGATCTAGAAGAGCTCAGAAAAGCGGGGGGAAACTTATGGAATGTACCTGGACCTAAGTATTTCATTAGAAAGTGCTTCACTGAACTTCTCTGAATCATAGGTGGCGCCAATTGCTGCATAATACACAGTCAGTGAGTCGCTGCTATGAGATCCCAAATCCTAGGCAGTACATGTGGAATAATAGAGGCATTCCATTTTTTCTTCCCCAAGGATTATGAGGTAAGGGACTTTATTTAGTACATGACTCATCTAGAGAGGACCAGATCCTTCTGTATTGTTTGAGAGGATATATTAAGCCATGGTGAGAGAAGATGAGTCAGAGTTACATCCCATCCTGACTCCCAAGTTATTAGCAGAGTTTCCAAGCATAGTGACTCCAGTTGTTCCACGTTAGGGACAGTGACAGTAAACATTCTCTTCCTATAGTGGACATGGTCAAGTAGTCACAGCTCCATCAGTTTTCGTCCGATTGTGTAGCCGTGTTCGTTTTCCGTATTTCGTGGCCTCTGAGTTATCCAAGGATAAACAGCTACAGCACTTTGGACTTT
>JAMKCH010003621.1:0-55908 GCA_023653785.1 Ophioderma brevispina | reverse complement strand
TTTAACGTCATTGCAGGTATTTGCATAGAAAAAATGAATTCTTTTTCAGTTAAGAATTTTTACAGTAACTGTGTTAATATGGCCCCCGGTGATAAACATAAATCATTCAGAAATTAATTTCTTAGTCTTTTAGTTTGTTTTTCAGGGCGTTACTTATCATTTTATGAGAAATGTGCTCGGTTTACGACTTTAATTTTGCCATGACTTTGAACCATTACTCGATCTACGTCAAGTAAAAGCAACTGAAGAGAAATTCTGTCCTGCTTGCACAGCGTATTTCTAACATGGTGTTTTTAGCCATTTCCCCTGGTAGCTCAAGTACCTTCATACAGACCGCACTCAATCTGTGTACGCCCATTCCACGTACTCAATCATCAATCAATCAATTAACTTTATTTGAAATCACGTATACATCATAAAATACCAAATCTGATAAGGAAGCCTAAGTAAAGACCAATAGGTACAAAAGCACTTAACCTTATAAAACCATATTGCAAGAAACCAGACCATAGTTTAATAAACGCGCAGAAACTACCAAGACATCACAGATATTTAACAATATCAGTTTTGAGATTAGATTTTTCTTGAATTGATTTGCGAAAATATTTTGGAGATTTAAATTGTTTCACACATGGTTGTAGGGAGTTTACAAACCTACGCTGGTCCGAAGGCTTACCCTCAAACTTCAACAACTACTCAGACAAATAAACCCGTTTACATGACAATACATGCCGACATCTGCTCAATCTTCTCTTCCCTATAAAAAGAGATAACATCACATTCATACCACGGTGACAAATTTTTGAAGTACTGCCAAAACACAATCGTATCAATTCACAAGGAAATATTCACGCCTCAAGACAACCTTACAATTGACTTATAATATGACTTACACATAGGCATCCGGCGTGCATTTATCTTTCGTCCTTCCTCCCTCCTCTATTCTACTTTCTCCTCCAAAGTTGCTGAACAATGCTCTCTTCTTAATTTTTTCCACTTCTTATCGGTGCCCCTCCTATTCCTCTGTTGTATTTATGAGTATGTTCTTGTTTTGTCTTATGTGAACTGTCTGTTCGTAATTATTCAGACTTTTTGTTTTTTGTCAGACGGTCATACGTTGATGGAGGAAAGTTGCCTGTAATTTCCCCATCAGAATCTTATGCACCGATTGATTCATATGTAGCTCAAGAGCAACTTGTCTATTTCCGGTTTGAATATAATACTGTGGTTGAAGTTTTAAAAACTCAATTATTGGCTCACATTTACAATCCATTTGGCGTGATCCCCCCAACTTTTCTTTTTAAGAGTGTATTGATGTATGAGCTCCTTTGATCTCAGTGATTGTCAACAAATCTTTTGAATCTTTTGACAAGATATGTATCTCCAGCCAACATTTGTATTCGTCCCTGCTAAAAAAGTGGTTTTAGATGGCAGAACCTGAAGAACTTTCCCTTTCCATTTGAAATTTCTCGGCAAGACCATACGGAACGTCTTGTTGCCTCGAATTGAACAAATTTTCGCAAGAAGGTCTTCCGATAAGTTAAATCTATATATACAAGAGCAAGGCATACATAAATCTTGTCTTTTGCGGGTTCAAATAATATTTTATGTGCCATGGTACGATTTGACGGAGTCACCTTTGCATGTTATAATAATAATAATAAGTTTTATATAGCGCTTTACAATCACTGAAACATCTTCCAAGCGCTGTTTGCCTACTTATATTACGCCGCCTTCGGAAATTCGTCACAACAATCATTTCGCTTCATTCTAGGTGGCTTGCCGGCCAAGCGCACATCCCTATCAGACTTAGATTGTAATATCCCCCATAACTTGACAGCTCCCCAGTTTCACTTGGGTCGGCGAGGCAATCGAGATTAAGTATCGTGGCCCCAGGGACACAACACGATTGGCCTCGGCGGGGCTCTGACGCACTCCCTAATGACAGAGTCCGGCCTTTTCCACTGGACGACACGCGTTCTGAGATCTTAGTGAGCTTTGACACAGTTTACCATGATAATCTTGCTCAAAAGACCGCAAAGACGTGCTATTGTCGGTGTCCATGTTAATAATGGCCTTCAAATGTGTCGTCTCATTATTACATCCTGTATTCCAAAACTCCGTCTATTCTTAAAACTCAAGATGACAAAAAAAAGGAGTTTTTATTACTTGGTCCCATCAACAAAAACTTTAAAAAGTGTCATGCCCTCATGTCCAAATTTCGTTATCTATAATCACTCCAGCTACTCAGGCTCGTAATCTTAATTGGTGCCATTGGTACTGTTCTATGTCGCTATGTGTCCTTCAGTAGTGACAACAAATGACTGGATTGGATGTTTAATCCACTATCAGCAATCACGATTTTTTTTCAAAATGTAAAACAAACAGAGCCCCCGTATTTTTCATTAAGGTGCATTTTTTTTCCACTGTTTTGTGTTGGAAATTGTTTGTAGGAAAGCACCCCTTAAGTGGCTAAGCGTAACGTGGCCTGTATTTGTCAAGAAATGGTGAGTTTTTATGCTTTGTTTACTAATAAAAGTCGGATCCGACTTTTTTTTAGGCGCAAAAACAGTCGAATGGACATCTTCAGGACCGCTTGTAAAATGCTAGTGTCTGTTTTTCCAGTGGACGTAATATAGGTGTTGATATGACTTAACACTGGTAAACAAAATTTGACTGAATTTCTGATTAATATTTAAAAAATTTTGGATTTGAAAAAAAAAATGACTGTATATGGGCTAGTTAATAAATTTTAAACGTGTGAAGTATTGGTATCACGTACGGGTGTAATTTCTGAAGAGGCACGACCCGCTTCTCAAGCTGCAGTCTTTTTTTGTTTGTTTTGTTTTGTTTTTTTTTTTTTGTTTTTTTTTTTTTTTTTTTTTTTTTTTTTTGGTTTTTTTTTTTGTTTTTTTTTTTTTTTTTAATGTTTCATTGGTTTTTATTTTTTGGTTGTGTTTAGTTTTGATATCACCATGGAGGTATACCTCCATGATTCACAATCGATACCATTTTGCTCGTCAGATTTCAATATTTCTACCACCCACCTTCCTGTTCTACATTATTTTCATATTGAAATATGTAAAATTAGCAGCATCCGTAAAGAACGTTGAAATAAACATTTGCGCATACACCGAATACGTATCCGATCAAATGAATTTTAGAAATAACTTATTTGGGGGTCAAGTCATCTTCCTGGCAGGTATGCATTAAAAATCACGAAATACACCTTTTAAAGCACCAACTCCTGTGAAGTCTAGACTTACCAACAGAGGCGCCCTCCAACTTGTTTTAAAAGCAGAATATTTGCGGTCTTTCTCCGGGTCATTCACCCAAAGATCAAACTCATTCTTTGCACCTTTTGTCAATAATACTCACTCTTTTGTTACACCCTCTCTCACTGGGTTCTTCTGCAAATGTTATGCCCCGTGAGTAGCTTAACCTTGAACCTTGGGCTTCAGCGACGTACTATACTTACTGCGTTTTGGGAGTGCACTGTCCGGTAATATCAGCCATATTGACTGTTTGGAAAGTTCTCGTTGATCAGTCAAAGCAACGTTTGAAACCAACGCTTCTAAGGTGGAGTGTCTGCGGAGAGGAGTTTAACAGAAATCTATAAGTTTATTGTGTTAGATTTAGTGTGTCAGTAACAGATAGAAGAATAGGTGTTGGCGTTATGTCAGCTTTATTGGTAAGGTGTGTAGCCTACAACACACATGGTAACACCCATTACATAAAAATAAACTCGATCAGGGGAGGAATTATTGATATAAACGATTTGAAATTGTGTACCAGTTATCTAACCCACTATGTGAGCTTGCTATTTTTTTTTTAATCTTTAACTGATAAATGAACTCAATTTTAAGCTATAGTTCAATTTTAAGTTGTTGTGTGGTTACTTTGACTCGGGTAGTGCTTCGGTGTCACGCCTCTATAAAGTATGTAAAGTAAAGTATTGTTTTGTAATATGTGTTGTTTGGCCTAATCATTTGTATATATTTCAATATTTGCATTTCGGCAATATTACACATTTTTGTTGAAGCGCGCTCCCATTTTTCAAAAATTTTGAGTATTTTTTACACTCTTGCAATTGGTACGGGGCTAGAAAATATACCGTAATGGTTAAGCTGCGAAAAATGTCTATGGTCCAAACGGAATGAATTTTGTATCTAGAATAATTATTATCGGGATCCCCGATAATAAACGGCTGCTGGAAACGGCTTCCAATGTGGAAATAGCCGGAAATAGCGCGATGTACATGTCCACCTTCATCCCTTAGTTGTTTATTGGTTCAGGCATGCCAAGTTAGAGGTTATTTTTCTCGAGGTGTCACTATTTCATCATTGCGGACATAAACGTAGCATTTCCACGTCTGCCGTCAAGTCCAATCTGGGATCCAACCAATTCTAATTAACAAAATCGCTTATTTTGTGATAAATACGGAAATACCATGTTTTTAGCATTCCCGTTCGAAGGTGTAGTTTCCTGCAATTACCGGTTCGTAACTGTGCACAAACGATCAATTTTGGAAAATTGGGCGCTCTGTCAAAAAAATGTGCCTAATATTGGGCTTTAAAGGTGCACACGAGAGATTTTCACAATATCAGTGTCCCAAAAAATCGAAGTACTGATTTTTGGCCCTGATGTAAAGGCTTTTCCATCAAAAATGGACCCCATCTGAAAGGATTAGCCGAGAGTTTCTTTGGAGTGTAAAAAATTGTGTAATTTACTAATTTCGTATAGGAGCAGATACGAAGTTCAGCCGATGTGTTTTTTATATTGTACCATAATAAGCAAATTCAGAATCACCTTTTCTCTCTTTGTTAGACATTCTGTACCAATAAACGGGTCATACATCTATTTGAGTCCTACTATATGGAAATTCTATATACCCAATATTTTAGGTGCCTTCAAAATCCTCGTGCAGCCTTTATAGAATATGGCACTCTATAATTGACTTGAGTTTGATATCCTATCATCCTGGTCACGAAATGCGTGCCTTCGCCAAGTTCTCTAATGCATAACTTCACATTAATGTCTTTACATGTTTCATTAACGATGTGATTGCAAAACACATGAACCCATTCCATGCCGAAGTGATTTGTATCGCAATTTTCTTCAGAACTTTTAATTTCTAATTCTTTTAAGTTTTTTTCACATATTCACGAATTAATATAGGATCTCAAGTGTGTTTGGATGTGGAAACAGAGGATATATTGTACGATTATTGAGATCGACAAAGTTGAGGTAGTAACAGGGGAAAGGTATCCATGTGTTTTGCATAACTTCACATCCGTTAATTACAACATGTTAAAGACATAATGTGAAGTTAAGGCTTAGCATAACTACCTTCGGCCTGTCTACAGGTATTTCAAACCAAGGTTCATTATCTTTAAAATATTATTTTTACTTTTGTTTTAAAATGCTTTTTTAATCATTTGCATGCCACGGATCTACTGAAGAGATTAATGTTTAGGCGGGGGGAGTGGTTTGTAATAAGCTTCACACACGATAAACAAAATATCTTTTAAGTTTTACTAGTGCAACTGATTACTTACCTAAACAGAGTCCCACTTCAATTTGGTGAATGCTGTGTCCAACTCTTATTACGATTAACGTAATATGTATAATTTGTTATCCTTTGATATTTTGGGACCTATCACCTTGTAGGATATACGGATACATATCCAATTGGTTTTCCCCTTGGAAGAGGGAAGAATTTGTGACATTTCAAGCTATTTCATAATTTTATTACTTTTCAAAATTTAGTCCTTATAACCTGCGACCTCAGTAACTTCCGATTTGGATTCTTCCATTAGACAGTTTTCACGAATTTTTTAACAAAATAATATTGCATTTAGTAAACCCACCTTACCCCCCTTTGCACGGTCTCTTTGGACGAGTCTATCTGATGAGTGTTTCGAATGTATCAATCGAATATGAAAAAAAATTATATTTTGGAACACATTTTGGGGAATGTACACTATTTTCATGGTCGCAAATTTTTAAAAACACGAACTATAATTCCATTTGCTAAGCAACATATATGTGGGAATGATAGAAAGAATATACTGGAGAGAAACCAGTTTGTTTAAACATTGATTTCAACCGGGTATATTGTGAAGATTGCGTTTTTTTTTTTTGGCTGGCTGACAAGAACCCTACATAGCGTGGGGCTAACAGACATTTGTAACTTCTCTTCGAGTACAAAAGGTTTGAAGTGATTTAATATGTAGCAACCTGAAACGGATTTCTGTCTTAAAGAGTATGCACGATAATTAGAGAGAATACAAATGTGGGAAATTCATTTTTTTTTAGGCTATCAATCAAAGATTGTATGTTACAATTTCATATACCACTTAAGTACACCAAACACCAACAGTGAAAAAAATTAAGTATTGGATGAATTATGGTCATAACGGTCTCCTAAAATATAGACATCGATGCGTCCAAACCTCTACATTACAGCTGATTGTGCTTTAACACAGTACAGAATAAACAAAGATAAATAATATTCGTGTTTGAGGAAACGTACAGGACAATGGTGCAACAAGAATACGCTTCTAATCTGTGATATTCACATGGAAGGCTTTTTAGATCTCAAGTCTAATTTTGATACGCGTGTATAGAATTACAGTTCTGATAAACAAGTACTGCCTTGTCTTTTATTTTAAGTACTGTATTTCCACGCTTAACCACTTGCAGATTATGGTTGGCACATCTATACCCTATAACACAACCAAAATACGAATGTTTGAGGATTTTTTTTTCGATGTTCGGATCAGCCAAATCGCTGCGTCCTCCCTTTAAGTTTTCAATGGTGTCTTAAAGGGGACCCGGTGGGGTCAGAGCCAAGATTACACATGTTAAATTTTTAAATTGAAGTCATTTTTGAAGACTATATTCAGGTTATTTGGTCTGACCATAAGGATTCCAAGAGGTATAGTTTGCATAGTCTGTAACCTAAAGTTCTCAGTTATAGTGAAAACATAAAAATCAATATAAAAAGGGTCATTTTATTGTAGCACAACGGTCAAATTTAAGTTGTTCCGATTCGGATAAAAATTGGTGCAAACTTTGTGGTTGGAGCCCAGGATTAAATAAGGGAATGTTTGGAGTTCCTCAAATGCTTGCTTAACAACGTAGGGGGACCAGGTCCGTCAACATTGAAATGCAATGGGTTTCCTACCTTTGGGCCCCACATTGGTACTAAGCATTAAGACAGTCAAACTATTCATTAATGTTAATCCTATGAGCTTCCAAATTAATATTTGCACCATTTGGTTAAATCAAAAAATCAGAACAACGCTTGAAAATTTGACCCCTATACAACCGAAATGACCCTTTTTATGATTTTCTGTTTTTTTAAACCTGTAACCCCCTCCCGAGGATCTATCCTTTTGGAATCCTTATGTTAGACAAATAACATTGTACAATTTTCACCTATTTATCATTGTAAAATTGGACCCCTGTGTAATCTTGTCTAGCCCGCCTCCATACGCACCATTTGATTTGCGGCAGATTAATGTAGATCCTAATCAAAACTAAATCTTATTTAAAAACATTTTCATGTCTTTTTCATACATAGATATTAATATAGGGAATTTAATGTGCAATCCGACCTTTCGAATCTATATGCAAATGAAGATCCAAATGATGGCCGCCATGGTTTGCCATTATTGCAGAAATTTTGGATGCTTCTCTTGACCAAAGTGTCAACTATTCCAACATAACACTTGGTAGTTATGATAATTACACATTTTGCCTTGTACTATAACCCTTATTTAAAAAAAAAAAAAAAAAAAAAGGTTTTGGATTTAATATGCAAAAAATATGAAAATTACATGAATTTTTCCACAGCTCATGTTTTAACTGCTAATACTCTAAATCGGTAGAACTTAAAAACTAAAAAAAACGTCAGTACAAACAGTATCATCTAAAGAACAACTCTGGCAAATGGCATTTATTTGAAGAAACAAAACTGTAGACTGTATGTGCATCAAAATGACACTTGGTCCCAAAAAAAAATGAGAAATAGGCAAAAGGTTTTCACGGAATTAGGCCAATTAACCTCACCAGTGGTTTTCTTGCAGCCATTAACTTCTTTCCTTAACCCCTATACAGTATGTTTGTATTTGCCTGAGTCCCTGGGTCTGTCATAGAACAAATGTTTTCCATTTTTTTTATTTTGTAAGTTTTTTTTGCAAAATAATCCTTAACTAAGGTCTAAAACGCGTTGCACGGGCAACAACACATTATTAAAATATGGTAATTAGCATTTTTGGATTTTTTCATGGTTGAAAATTACTAAAAACGTGACCAAAAACATAAATTGAATCATTTTTTGTTTTTTTTAGGGACACCACTTTTTGATTTTAAGGGGGGGGGGGGATCTTTCTACTGGCGTTCGTGGACTTGTCAGCTATCTAAATATTTAATCTCTCAAACCTTTTGACAGATCGTGTTTTAAGTTGTTCGTTTGGGAACAGTCTTATCAGAAATTCATAATCAAAGATGGTGTTCCACAGGGTAGTATTCTTTCTGTTCCTACTCTATTCTTGTCCTCTGAAAATTAATAGTAATGCCAAAGTGGTCATCCGGAATGGAGAGTCCTTGTTTGAGATGATTTCTGCTATTTCCTATTCTTCATCAATATGGTTTCTATAGAAAGGACGAAACAAATCTTGCAAAATTGCCTGAATAAGATTCAACATTGGGCTGATGAAAATGGTTTCCGTTTTACTTTCCTTCTAACACTAAAACTGTTGTATTCATTTTTGCAACAAAAGACGTCTTCCACCTTGTACCCAAACTAAAAACTTGAATGGTTCTCCCTATTCTTCCTGTTTGGTTCAGAGACTAAATTCTAGGGCTTAATATTTGACAGTAAATTGAACTCCAAAGCTAATATTGACTATTTGCGGACGAGATGTCAAAAAGGTCGGAAATCTTTTAAAAGTAGTTTCTAAGATGGACTGGGGTGCAGATCGCTCAGTTTTGCTTCGCCCTTTAGATCACTTGTGAGATCACAATTGGATTATGTCGTTCAGTGTTTCTAGGTTTCTGCTCGTAAGCATATTTGAAAAAAAGCTTGAACCTATTCAAATCAAGGCTTCGATTAGCTTGAGTGCTTTTCGTACCTCTCCATGCAAAGCTTATATTTCGAAGCTAATGAACCTCCATTACATCGAAGATGGAAAGTAGCTCTTCAATATGCTCTAAAAACTTAAAAGTAATGCTGATATCCCAACACATGAGAGGACACCTTGTCGCCCTAAAGTTACCAACTCTAACTAGTAACCTAATGCTATTCCATCTTTGGGAATCCGTATAAAAGAGAGATTTTCACGTGTGGGGCCCTAATGCGCTGCTAAACTTGCTTCCTTTGATTTTCCTATTAGTCCTCCTTGGACAAAGTGTTGAATTTATATTGACCTAACTACGTTCTGTCAAAAGAAAGGTCTAACTGATGATCCTTGTTTTTCCAAGCTAACTTTTGATGATCTTAGACATAAATACATCAACATCGAGCTATTTATACCGATGGGTCTAAGGTTTTGTTGAAATGGGCTCTGCACTGCTGCTATTAAGAAGTCGGGGCGTGATCAACGCCAATTAAGGTTACCTGATAAATGCTTCTTATTTTCACTTCCGAATTGCGGGGCCTTCAATTTGGCCTGAGAGTTGGCTGCAGTTTCCAATGATAGGCATTTCTTATATTTCTGATCACTATGCTAGTCTTGTGGCTATTGAAAGTCAGAGGTGTCGTCATCCCTATTGCTGAGCTGACGGAAGTACTTTTCAATTTATCTCATAGTGAATAATCTGTTGTTTTAGCTTGGATTCCGGCTCACATTGGTATCAAGCTGAAAAGGTTGAGTTTGGCGAAAGAAGCCTTCAATATGAATATAACAAATATTAAGATCCCATTTTACAGATGTTAGGCTTCAGTTAATGGGCTACATCAGAAATAGGGGTGGCAAATGCTGTGAGATTCATTCCGAATAATCAAATGCATTCTTTTAACCACTGTTGGAGCTGCTGGCAGTTCAGTTTGATTGGACGAAGGGGCGAGATTGTATTAGCGCGAGTAAAGTGGTCATACTTATATGACCATAGTCATTGCTCTAGAGGTGAGCCCAGTCCCTCGTGCTATTCCTTGTGATTGTGCTCTTTCTGTGAAACATGTAATACTTGAGTGCGTTGATTATGCCCGGCTTATTCGTAGAAAAAATTATAGCGTCCCAGATTGAAAACATTATTTCAAGATATTAGGCCTCTACAGGTGCATAAATTTCCTGAAGGAGGCTGATTGTTTAAATATTGGTAACTTTTTTAAAAAGTTGTAACTGAAATTTATTGTGGTGTATGATTTGTAAAGTTTTTGACGTTTTAATAATCTTAATGACACGATATAACAATTGTGTTGAGTTGTCGTTAAACTTTAATACTCACTCACTCAAACTTGTTATACTCGACGATGGCTACCATGTCTGCCAGCGCCCGGGTTTAATGAATCTTCAACGAGGTTTTATAGAAATTGTTTCTTTGCGGAACCTTTCAAAAACCTTCACCTACCCCATAATGATCTTATCTCAATGGTCCCCTTGCACACTCCCCTGGAATCACTCCACCAGAAGAGTTTTTTGTCACGAGTTTTAATTAGACTGGGGAGTTACACTTGCAGAATCTTTATTACATCTACAGATGTGGTGACACGTAATTTGTAGTCAAACGTTGGGCAACGAAAATATTATTCGCACCTAACCAGGTTGCTACGTGTGAAACATTGAGGTCAAATCATCTGTTAGCTTTACGTTTTTACACAGGGAGGGGCGGGGGCTGTAGCGACGATTTGTCATTAATTCACTATTATTTGACATTATCTTTGCTCATTATTGATAATTATATCTTGGCCATCATTATTTTTTTAAGATTTTTTTGTGCACAGATGGCGAACAAGTTTTTTCAGATTGTGTCTTTCCTCTATTTTTCATCATTGCCGTTAAAGCAGCTTGTAAGTTTTAACTAAGGCCCATGACATACTTCCAGTCGCAGAGAGCGATTCTGCGGTGAGCATGCATAACACTTGATTTGGGTCAAAATTCGTGATTGCGCACGCCAATTCGCTCGCTGAGGACTAGAAGTATGTCATGGGCCCTAATAAGTTCAAATGGGCTATTTTTACTGGTTTACGCCTTAAAAGTTGCACAACAATCTGATGAGGCCGAGAAAAAAGTTGTCGTTAAAAAATTAATCGTTTTGTAAAACAACAATTTTGTAGCACTTTTTAAAACTACAATTCTAGAATCCCCGCACGGGTTTCAGGGAGTGTCATTGAGACAAGACATTTAGTGGAAAGTTTCTATTGGATGCGTTTTAAGTCTTGAATATGATTGAAGTTGGGTGACCATAGTTATGGAAACTGTCCTAATCAATTTTTCCCATTGTTTTTAAATTTCCAGCTCTGACTGAGTCGACATTCGATGGGATGAAGTATCAGCGGCCGTGGCCGGTTTACCGTTCGCCATCATGTTCGCTATCATCGGTTTATTCTTCGTTGTATATGATCACACGTGACGGGACTATTAGAAGAAGAAAAAGGGACAGAGACACGATGTAGGGTACGCATGCAGTATGGAAAAACAACAAGATTGAAAGAGGTCAACTGAAAAATGGATATTATATTCAAGACTTTCCTATATGTTTCGTGACAAATCATGTAGGTTATTATTTTTTTATCTTATTTTGGCACCTTTAAAACCAATACGTTGCGAAAGTTGAATCCAAAAAAGCACGAACCCTTCTTCTCCAAATGAAGTTTGAGTACCATTCTCTTTTTTTAACCAGGGACAAAATAGATCGGTAACTACATATATAGTCATTATGGGTTCTACTTCAGTCCATACACTTAGACAATTTGAGTGTGTCTGGGAACTTGTATTATGAAATTAAAGTAGATATTTGACTAAGCTGTTTTGTTAAAATTAATATAATTTGTTTAAAAATGGAGTTATTTTTTGGTTATTTTACAGAATTAGTTCCAGCGGCGGAAGATTTTCAAAGTGGAGGCACTTACTTGGCACTTTATATGAGCAATTTTCACTACTTTACTATGGTTTTTTCTTCATACAGCATTGTTGAAGTGTAAATGAAGTGTGCGTGTGTGGGTGGGGAGGGGGTCTACAGGCCTCTCCACTTTCAAAAGTGGAGGCCAAGACCACCTGCTGCATGCAATGTTCCTGCTAATTATCAATGTCGTGTAGGTATGGTGAAAAATATCCAAATATCAGAGTAAAAGTGTGTTTGTATAGTTAAGTCGGTCATCTTTGGGGGTCCACAATACTGCACCCAAAAAATGGATATGGTCCAGTAACGGGGCGGGGGGGGGGGGCGGAAATTCCCTAAAACGGCTAATAAGGGTAAAAAATAGATTTCGCGAGCATATAAAGAGCCATAAAGTGTGTTTTTTTTCCTGTATAAAGTCCACTTTTGTGCCAATTCGCCCCCCACATGGAGGTGTGTGTGGGGTGGGGGTCATCTATGATTCAAAATTCGCTCCCCGCCCCTTACAAACTCATGGTTATCCGGGCATGGGTCCTAGGTGCAAAGCAGATGAATGTAATATTATATATATAAGTTCCCACATTGCTTTTCCAATTTGATGTCCGCTTACTCTTAAACACGGATACCCTCTTTGTGTTACTATTCAAATTGAGGTAATATTTTATAATAACAAACTGCTCTTAATGTTTTAAATGATGGCCCGATTTAGGATATAAGCTTTTCATCTTGATAGATTGGCTTCACTCCAAAATCCCTATCTGTAAAGTTTCGCGCCGATATTTCAATCCGTTTTGAATGCAGTACTAAAAACGTAGTTTTTGTAAGCCCCATAGCGGGGGGGAGTACTGTTAAAATTATATTGGTCTACCAAAATGGGGCACATTTCGCTCTACTTCCAAACCAAACTCCTTTGGCTCTGAGATTTCACAGGGTAGGGCTAAATGAGAAAATAGCTTTCTTCTGATACCAAAATGTTGACTACTTCCCGGTAAATCTGGGGCTTCTGGGGACTAGGCTATTAGGGATCGGGTCCTGGGACCTTTAACTTTGGTTTTGGGGAAATTATCGGGGAAATTATACAAGTGTGTAAATTCTAACATTATGACCATCACCGCAAGATAGGCCCCCTTTTTTTAAGTACTTCTTAGCATTTCCTCTTGCGTGAATCTGATTTTCCTCAAGGTAACTCACTCAAACACAGGATCCAGTAAATGTTACAGCGCCTCGTCAGCAATTTTTGAAAATAATGGAGCACCCCAGTGCCAGTAATGGGTAATGATCATCAACTGAAGAGCCACGCGAAATAATTCTATAAATCTTTTGATTCTGATTGTTTGTTTTTTACACTATAAAATATCGTTTAGAAATTGCGGACAGTGTTTAGATGATCGTAATGTATGATTTAAAAATGCTTTGATCTTGTTTAGGCACTTTAATGTATAGATGAAAAACGTTCTAAACACACTCTTATTTTTGCCGTGTCAGCGATGTGTCTTGGGGACTATATTTTAACTCACACAAATGTACGTGTTATTTTAAAACAATATTGATCCAATTTGAATTGGACGTGGCGCTCCGCGCTGACAATTTTTCAGTGTCATTTGGCGTGCGAAAAAAAAAAATAAGAATGCGAGTTATGTTTCAATGCTAAACGTATTAAGACTATCTTAACACGAATTAGTGAGAATGTCTGACACTTTTTTTAACAGTGATGAATAAATCAGGGTCTGTTTTGAGATTTACAAAATACGAATTTCGGAAAGAATTTGTATTCTGCCACAGGCTACAAATTCGACAACGTTTAACGGAATAAAAACGCATGTTAAAGGTGCCGAATGAGTTAATTGGTGTCAGAATACTAAATTAATACCCCGAATTTCTTCTGTACATAAAATTGCAAAAAAGGGGCGTAATACTAAGCAATCTATACTGGTGTATGTAAATCAAGAGACATGCTATGCATCACGATATATTTATTTTTATACAAAAAAGCAAAAAACTAAAAATATTTTTAAAGAAAAAAGTGTACCACAAGGAACACGACAAAATTATGAGTTGTTGTGGTAGAATAATACAATGTGTTTTATGATGCTATAGTCAAATTCTTTTTTATAAATTAGTTTGCTGGTGATTGAAAATTTTCAACTCAAGTCTAGCTATCTATTGATGGAGAAAATATGCGTGACCAGTTTCAGTCAGCTGATAAAGAACGACACAGCACTGAAAACAGCCACTCTCTGCGACGGTGTCAAGACCGATATCCACAATGTAATTCCAAACAGTAAGCAAATGTTATTGGTGCTGTGCTAGGCCTTCTGCAGGCTTTGATATGTTGATATTCCAATTTTTTTGGATAGGTACCGTAAATACTTTCAAAAATTCAAGGTACTGTATACAGTGGATTCGGTACTCCGGCACAAAACGGCTCTTCATTCCGTGTTCGCATATCGGGGATGTTAAATAAACATCTCCCCTTTGGTCTCCTCAGGGTACACGTAGTCGGGCCTCTTTTTCAAATGTATACCTTGTTTTCGCATCAATCATCCGGAAGCAAAATATTGATTACCACATGTATGCAGATGAAGAGAGTACGGGTGGTTCCAGTGGAAAAAGTGCAGAACTCTTGATCATTTGAGCGTTAATAAGTGCAACGAGAGATTTCACATAAACCGGGTCCCTCAAAAAAATGAAATTCTGAGATTTGAACCTAATGTAAAAGCTTTCTTAAAATATACAAAGTGAAATTATTAACCTGAGATTCATTTTCTTTCGTACAAAAAATTGTTGCATTTCTAATTTGCTATAGGAGCAAACACTAAAATCATCCTATGTTGTTATATTGAAAAGTAAGCAAATCAAAATCACCTTTTGTTTGCACTTTAAGAGGTTCTGTAACCAATACAGGTAAGAAATCTATTGGGGTATTATCTATATGGATTGCTATATATGACCAACAATATATGGATCCCAAAATCTCCCGTTGCACATTTGCACGAGGAAATTTCCAGAATAGAAGCGGCCACATTTTCAAACTTTTGATATTTGGAATTGCCTACCAATGTATTAGATCAACCTGAAGTAAAAGCGAATACGCCGTCTTAATTAAGATGATGGAATTAGTAGTTCTGTCGTGACGATAGAAATATGTTGTGATGTTTCGCGCACGATAGAAAATCGAAGCACGGTTTTCTATAGGGACCGATTACCGATAGCGGGCAAGTTCAAAACACAAGTTTGCGGTTTTCTTTTGTACTTGTGCTCATTGCACCTTCGAAGAAACGTTCTTGGTAGCTGGTCTAACAACCGGCAATTCATATTTCTCCAAGAAAAGCCAAAGAAAGGAAAATCTCCTCCTGTCACTTTTTTTTAAAATCGTGAGTTCGAGCCCCGCCGCGCTCAAAAACGTGTTTGTGGTCTTGACTTGAGCAAGTGCTGATAGGGATGTGGGCTTGGCCAGCAGCCACCTTGATGACGCGAAATGATTTGTGACGATTTCCTGACGGCGGCGTAATAATACTAGGCCACGCGCTTTGACGGTGATAAAGCGCTGATATACACCTGGACACAAAAAGTAATCTCGGCATGTTTTCGATCAGTACTGTACCAAAAGTCAGACCATTTTGAAAGTTTTCGAAATTATACATTTTGTTGCCGGTCTTGTTCTTTCATTTAATACCTGGCTTGTAAACAAGCGTGCAGAAATGGCCGAGAAAGAACGCCTGAAATGACACAAAACCCTAAAACCAAAAGTTGCAGTTTTGGGGAGGTTTCAATGGGCATTTGCAGTGTACGGGGGACCACACAGAACACGCGGACCCCACAATCAATATTGCAAGTAGGCTTTCTACGTCATTCAGTCGGAAAACCTCTTTGTTAAAAATCAATACAAACGTATTATTGCGTTGTACCACACAGTGACCATTGAAAAAATCCAAAAACTGCAACTTTGGTTTTGGGGGTTTTTGCGTCTTTAGGGCACTCTATCTCAGCCATTTTTGCACGCTTTTTAGAGAGAGAGGGTGTTAAATGAAAGAGCAAGACCTAGGCAAACAAAATGTATATTCGAAAACTTCAAAAATGGTTGACTATACAGTATGAATCGAAAACCATGCGACGATTACTTATTTGTGCCAGGGGATACGAAGATGATGCTGCATCATCATCAGCTATATTCACTTGTCATCCTAAAGACTGGTTGTGATGCCAAGCGATGATGACAGGCTATCCTCTTTGTATTGATGAAGTCAGTGAGTGGATGCGCTGTAACAAATTCAAACTGAAATGATGTGAAAAGGACAGATTTTTTTCATCGAATGTGTTTGACAGATCGACAATTCAATTGATCTTCTCCCTGAACATGTGAAGGGGTCATTTTTATTTTATTTATTTATAAACATTCGGCATTTGCCAGGCAGAGAAACCCATTATGGCTATGTGACATTAAATGCAAAGGATGCCTCCAGAACAGCGGGGAAGGAAAGGGAAAGGAAAGATTTATGGAAGACATGTCCGGATGTTAGATGACAGGAGGCAACCGCAGTGCCCGGAGGAGAAAACCTGCGAGGACGAGTATGGATCGTCAACCAAAATCACATACGACAATGCTCGACCGAGAATCAAACCCGGGCAGCATTGGTTGAAATGGAAAGTTGAGGCGACTCGACCCCGCCGCTACAACAACTCGCCCTCCAAATCCAATCATTAAGTCCGTTAACTTCCAACTTCGCAATATTGACCAGATCCGTCGCTTTTTCACGTTCGAGAGTTGTCAATATCTCGTCGGCTCCAACTGATCTTGTTATTGAATATGTCAATTCATCTGTGTGCATATTGCCAGTAAAACTTCAGAGTTTGCCAGAAATAGAGCAGCAGGCTGGTGTTAAGTGTTTTGTCAGATCTGTCTGTTCACTAGCCAAACACTATCTAGTCCGAATTAGTGAGAGTGTTGTCTAACAGCTGGTGCTTCCTACTACACGGGTATTTCCTAGCAAGTGCCATCATACTAGTCCCATACCTTTCTGTATATATTCCTGGGTGCAGGTAACTAGGCTTGCGGTCTGACAATGACAAAGGACGCACCTCACTGTTCCTCGTACAAAATGGTCAGTGGAACCCATGCAGGCTCTCGGCTTTTAGATACCGTTTACAGCATATCGATTTGGTGTTTACGGCATCCGATTTGGTTTTGTTTTAATCTAGAGATATGGATAATATTCTAAGAGAGGGTGTGAAATACCATTGCGCCATTACAGATTGGGATATAATTTAACACAATGATCATGCATGTTGATAGGACACGTTATTGATTCGAAACAACTAGAAATTTCATCACACACAATTATAATGCTTGATCTTTTTTTGTTTACTTCATATCAATGTGTATTTTTTTCTCAACAATAATTCTAATATTTGTACTTTATAATAAGTAGAGAACATAAAAATGGAGCAAGGAACGCTAAGGAAGATGACGACCTCATCAAATATGTTAATTCTTCTATAATCTTGAATACTTTTCTACGTTTTGTTCTGATATAAAAATCAATCATCTTGAAGAGGGCGTCTCATTAATATTTCTCACACATTTCCATGACCAAATTATATTTATATTATAATATGTTCAATTAACATATTTCTTTGTGCATTTTTGTGTGACTACGAGTGCTATTAATTCCATAAGCCCTTATCAACATGGCTATAATACTTTGTATCCCATTCTATGAAACGTGGCACAATTGACTTGCACATCTCTTTAGAAAATTAGCCCAATGGATTGCAACAAGCCAAATCGGATGATGCAACGGTATTCAAATGCCAAGATTCATTCGAACTGATGTATACTCGTCACGATTGTATTTTTTCACCTCAACCGAAGGCGCTTTTGCCTTCAACCATTTTGTGGACACATTGTATACATTGTGGGTGGATAGATTACAAGTATGACGTTAGTTAGATAGATTGGGAACCAAATTAACACCTGTAGATGTTATATGGTTAAAATTGGGGTTTAAACCCTTAACTTGTTTTAACAGCGTGTAAATAGTTTCAATATGGAGACTGTAAATCAGATGGATTTAATTTTTTTGTAATATGTTTTTAAAAGGTTTTGAAATGATCATATTAATGGAGCAATTCGACTGAAAGATTTTGATGATACCGTCATCATGCTCTGGATATGGGGTCAGAAGGAAAAGGGAGGGTCATGGATTAGTGACTTCCTTATGAGTAGGAGACAGATGGTGACTATATGACTTGTGGGAAGATGCCAAAATCTGACTGGATAGAAGTGATCAGTGGAGTTCCAAAGGGGGTAAGTTCTGGGGGCCATTGATTCTCTTGATTATAAAATCAAGATCTTCCAGAGAATGTTGAATCAGAGTTAAAATGTTTGTAGACGATACCAAGGTATACAGACATATGACATCGTTACAAATAATGTACAAACCGGGTTGAAAAGGGGTCTTAACTGCCGTAAGAACTGTGATGAAGCGTGGCACAACCTTCCAGAGTCAGTTATGAATTTGATACAATAAACCAGTTTAAAGCACGTTGGATACGTTTTGGCCAAAAATGGATTTGGGGTGAAAAAGGCGAAATCCTGCATTATTCCCATCATACCTTAAGTGCAATGAAAAAATTTTATAGATCAGCCAGGGGATTCACAACATATTTATAACTATAATCAACATTTAATATAGAAGATTAAATTCATATGCACATACACTAAAAACACATGCAGGGTAAAACCTAGGACAAATGGATACCCGACCAGCGAGTCTCTTGAAAGGCGAGTAAAAGTGGGCTGGAACATGAACAGACAAACGTACCATAAGGAAAACGAAAATTCATTCAAAAAACTGGTGGGTTCATCAATGTAGGTCAACATTTGGAACAAAAATATGCTGAACGAGTACAAATAACAATTTTACAGATTTTCTTTAAACAGTTTTTGAGTTGACATCAGAACCCGAGGATTTGATGAAGTGTTCAG
The DNA here is from genome assembly GCA_023653785.1 of Ophioderma brevispina. NCBI lineage: Eukaryota > Metazoa > Echinodermata > Ophiuroidea > Amphilepidida > Ophiodermatidae > Ophioderma > Ophioderma brevispina. The sequence goes on along the minus strand of JAMKCH010003621.1, from coordinate 36,854 downwards.
GGTTGATATTTGTCAAAAGAAAGATAACCCCTTGACTAGTTCAAATCTGGCCGCAATTCAACTTTCAACCTTTATCGGAGAGGGTCATTAACAGGTGTGTTTGTTAAATTTTCGAGAATGGGCGCTCTGAATATTTGTATCGAAGGGGATGTAAGCTCAATAAGGCACAAACTTCTTCCGTTTAGCCAGTGAACGTACTAAAGCCGGGCGTGAGAAGTAGGCAAAATATCTGGGGATGGTGTTGTTGTTATTTGGCCAGAACCATTGCCAAGGATCAAAATAATATGTTGAAGTCGGGTGACGGCTTAAATAGGGAAACCAAAAACGGAGCCACCGAATCTGACGCCAGTGTATCTACCTGAGCAAGCATAGGCGTGCAACAATTTAAAACATGGTTTTAAGGTATGAGTATTTTACAAAGAGGGCACTTGATGTATTTGACGACCTTAAGCGCCACCTACCAAGGTTAGCTAGCGTTGGAAGAGAATCTGTGCATGCATTGAGCACAAATTGGAGAGCTCCTTTTGGAAGTTCATACATGATACCTTCCAAGTGTGAAAAAACACGCAATTTTTAAGGTGTAACAGTTGCAGGAACTTACCCTGCGACAACAAGATCCTTAACTTTGTTATTCCAAGGAGACGAATTTCTTCAGTAATGAGTTCTTTGACCTTAGAAAAATATGTTCGTTTGTCGGGGATAGGTTGGCAAATAGGGGGATTTTCTTAAGAGCCATCAGAGCTCATGTAAAGGGTTTGGCTAGAACTCACGATAGAAAATTTTCTAGTGAGGAACTTTTCTTACCCAATTTGGATGACAGAGCATCCTGAACTTTTGAATCTAAAAACTCCTTTAAGGTGCACAACCGCTGCTGCCATGACATTCTTTATATATATGAGATATGTACGGAGTTCCAGAGAACCCGATGCATAGAGTCCCTATTATGAAGAATCTGCTTGGGTAATTACATGTTTGGATTGTCTGCCAGGACCTTGGTGACAACGGATTTTTCAATGGTTTCGACGACGACCTGAAATATCCTTGTGTTCCTATGTTGATTCCCATGAACTAATATTGTCAAAGCTATAAGAAGTTTCCGGCCAGGCCAGGCCAGCAGTGGGATAGCTTTCCGAGCTCGGTATAGTTTTCTAACAGAAAATACAAACTCGATCTTGTGCGAGGAAGAAGGTGATCAGCTTTTTACGAGTCGTTAAAAAACATGGAAACCCACAGGTAACCACAGGATTTATTGTCAATAACAAGAAGCATCAGGGCACCTTTAGTTTGCATCCCTTCCCGGGGAGGCCACTTGTATTTAAAGGTGGATATGATGCGTGAACAGAAAACGCGTAAAAAAGGGTAACCTTTTTCCAACAGGGCAGCTGTACGCGGCGTTACATTGGAAGTAGGGTGTCAAAAAAACAGCAAACTGATGAAAAAAGGGTATGTTTTCTAAAAACATGAAATTGTGATGTAGTGTAATACTCAAATTAGAAGAGATCAAAAATATTGTAAAGCAAAGCAAGATATTAAAGGTATATAACGACACAATGCATTGCTTACTTGTTTGGGTACAACTTAAAATAATTCTTTAGTGTAGCAAAAGCAGACAAAAAAACTTGTTTAGGCTATCATTTTTAGTCGGTGGAAATACGGTTTAGGGTTCATTTTGGAAGTCCATGTTCAGCATCATATCTCACTTGAATACAAGTGGCCCCCCCGGGCATCCCTTTGATTGTTTTATGTACTAATTTTACCAAGACTAAGAGGGCTCTCTGCCAAGAAAACAATTTTTTAAAAGTTTGCTATATTCTAACTTTTAAATACCTCGAATGATTTGACAAAGTTCATGAGTTGAAAAGTGGTTTGAATCGAACATTTTATGGGCGGTGCATGGTAACGGCGGCCATATTAGATTTCAACACATTTTACGAGAATGCCTACAGCTCCCTAACCGTATGGTATTTTTTTCAAATAAACATGTGTCCATTTGTCACTACAGAGCCGTTTCTTTAACGGGTTTGCCGCGTGTGTGCATAAATTTGGCGAAGTTGATTTTGGCGGGAAAACGTCAAAAATGAACAAAAAAAACGGGGCATAAATAGAAAAAGATTTTCTTGAAAAATGGTCTCTGTAGTGACAAAGATATACCAAAATTGCATCTTGGTGGCCAACTTGTTAAAAAAAATTGACAGGACGCAATGAAGATAGCCTACGTGTGTTTCCGTGGGCAAAATAGCAATATTGAACGAAACGTCTCGGCCTTTGCATTTGCGTGTTTTTTCGTTATCTGAAGGACAAAATCACTTCATATTGTTATATATTTGATTAGAATATTTTAAAATTATCTTTGACACAATTTTCGTAAAAAAAATAATTATACACTTATTAATTTTACTGGCGTTGCCATGGTAACGCGGCCATATAGTTCAACACATGTTACGAGAATGCGTACAGCTCACTAACCGTATGGTATTTTTTTCAAATTAAAAGGTGTCAATTTGTTCAATACAGAGCCGTTTTAAAGGTTTTTGCCTAGTTTGTGCTGTTAGATAGCCTCCATTTTTGTGATTGAACATAGTTATTATTCTATTTTCTCAATTTATTTGAGAGAGAGTCTCACGGGAAAAAGTATTGTTTACTATAAAATAGAGCCAAGGGAAACCCTAGTTTTTTTTGCTAGGTGCACAGTTAAATTGCACAATAGGAGGAAGTGGGGAATTCCCCAAGAGTAAACTTAGAAACTGAGTCAAACTTGCTTATGCTTTGGATCAAAAACATTGTAAGATCAGGGAATTCCCCACAAAAGTTATATATGGAAAGTGATGTGATTCCGATGGTGTAATGTCTATTTTAAGACTTGGGAACTTATGGAAATTATTGTGTATATATGAAGAACTTGGCCAAAAGATTTGTCAAGCAGTTGTAATCAGCTATACAGTATGGTTTATAGCTAGTTTTATCTACAATAATGGTAGATTATGCTCCACACAGTGCCGGATTATTCTAATTTCAATTCCATGTGAGCAGAAGTGAGTGCGGTAATTATTCTACTGTCGTCTTTGAGCCGAAAGTGCTGGGAATCAAAATCGGAGTCCAACTTTGTTGGACAGATAGAAAGCGTGGTGATTGTCTTGGACGATATATGGGAAATATTAGTGTTCGTCGAGGGACGGGGAAGTAGTTAACCTGGTCGTCTTGAAATGTGGACAAAAGTTATCTTCTCAGGACTGAGAAGATTCCAATGGAATATTACCTGAGGATTTATAATTGTGACTTTGTAATGCTGTCATTTTTGAAGTCTTCTCTGTTAGGACAGATCATCGTTGAAATGCAACGCTTCTTGTGGACACTAGTGGCATCTCGAGCGGACAAAGATTATTTAAACTAATTGTGGTGATTTGATATATGTAATGTTGTTTTGGACATACCAAAATTCTTGTGACCTTCAATTAAAAATCATTAAAAATCTGTTATATTATATAAAATTCAGATTCACTTGTGCAAAGGCTCTTTATTTGTGTTTGAAAGGTATTTCTGGACCTTAGACGTCTACTAGACGTCATAAACAGTGCATAATTTGGCGAAGTTGATTTTGGCGGGAAAACGTCAAAAAGAACCAAAAAACGGCCATGAATAGAAAGCCTTTCTTTGAAAAATGGCTGTAGTGACATAGATACCTACAAAAATTGCATTTGTGCACAAAATAAAAAAAAAATTGAAATGCCGCAATGAAGATTAGTAGCTTACGTGTGTTTACGGGGCAAAATAGCAATATTAACGAAACGTCCGGCCATTTGCATTTGCGTGGTTTCGTTATCTGAAGGACAAAATAAATTATATGTTATATATTGATTACGAATATTTTAAATTATTTTGGACACAATTTATTTCAAACAAATAATTATAACACTTATTAATTTTTAAAAATTAACAAATTAAGGTAATATAGGCAGGTGAGGAGGGGATAAGTAAAACATAAGATAATAACCGTTTATATGTAAAAGTATAGGTTTGAAGGGTCGGGTAACGAAGATATCTCCAATTATAGGTACAATATATCATTGTGTATGATTTCCTTATGCTCTCTGAAATAGACAATACATGGCAAAATACAAAAATCATTACGAAAGTCCATATTGGTCCACCCACCTTGTTCCCGTCAATGGGCCATTAATTTGTAACGGAATAGACAGATTTAGTTGTAATAAAAAGCAAATGAACAGTGTAAACATGTGTGTAGAATTGTTTTATGTAAAAACCTTTTCTTTGAAACTCATAAATCACCATAACAAAAATCAACAGTTTCAACTCCCATTAGAAGGTGTTAGCACTTCGTTCGCATCCATATGGCAACCATATCAGTGGTTTGTTGTAAAATCGGGCAGGACTTTACAAATAAGAAATTTGAATTATAAATTGAAATACAATTCAGTGGAGGAAATTCAACAGCAATTTTATTCAAATTGGAATCCTGAATAAATAGAACCCTCTTAATATTCAAAAATGGCTGATTGCCAAAAGCTACATAAAAAGGGGGATGGCGACATAGATACTTGTGTGAAGCGAAGGGGTTGTGTTTGTTGTGTTTTCATGTGGTTACACCATAGGCCAATCCTTCTTGGTGAAAATATCCAATTTCATAAAACGTGTTGGTGTCAACAGTGTCAGTTTATTATCTTCTTTTCTTCACACATCGTCCTTTGGTGCGAGGACTCCTTCACCTTATCGAAGGAACCATGCACACACGGTTCGACAATTATCAGCAGGCCTACGTTGCAGAGTTACCATCACTAGGTAGGCAAACTTGTTCACCAAGTGGCTTGCCAACGACTGAAAAGGCACGCACGAAAATAAAATGTAAGGAAAACTTAGTTAACTTCATAATTATTATTTCGTAGTTGAATTTTACTTAAACGTCACAACTATCCTCCTCACTACGCTCAAATTCCATCACCATCAGTTTCACCATCATGCATCTCTTCCAACGATACCACTACTTCCACTACTACAAATTTGCAGCCATTGAATAATAGTAGATCAAAAACATATAACTATATGAAGGCACACATCTAATTTCAAAATAGGCTTAGATAAACTTGAGAGGAGAAGCTACTGTAGGAAGCGTTTCGTTTGATTATGATTGTTCATGCTATTGATTAGAGGTAAATTTTTAGCTTCGAATGCATTGACAAAAATCATGCGTACGCGCTCAGGGGCGTGTGCCATTTCAAGTCTGGTCTGGTCATAAAGATTTCAATTTCATCACCTGATAGGTTTGTCAAAAACTATGATAAGGATAAGAACCTAGCCTAGTTCATTCGACAGGATAATTGCACTTGACCGTATTAGTCCGTGCAGGCAGCCCGAGAGCCGAGGGCGCCGCACTGACCCATACGGTCAAGTGCAATTATCCTATCGAATGCACTGATGAGTGGTCCGTATCCGTCATTAGCTTTGAGAAAACATCTATCAAATCATTACATTAACATTAATAATAACGTAATTATCAAAATTTTGAGGGAGTTTTAAAAGAAATTAAAAAAACACTTCGACACTCCAAATGATCCAAGTTAGTACTCTATAAAAATAGTGCCAAAAAGACCATTGGACCACTTCATTGTTGCTTAGTTTGTTTTGAAAATGATATGGAAGTGCGAGAAAGATCAGACTCTCTAAGAAGCTTAGAGTGGCTAATTTTTCTCGCACCTCACTGGCAGTTTCAAAAAAAAAACCCATTAGTGATGAAACGGTCAATGAAATGGAAAGAAACATACTAGGCAAGGTCCACTGTTTTCCAAAACCAACCCATCAGTGACGATTGGCATATAAATGCATATGAATTCTCTTCTACCAATTCCACTGCCCACTGTATTAGATGCTAAAGACCAACGCGACATGCCATGTACAAAACATGAATGGTTTCTGACATTGAAAACGATTTTATTGTGAATTTTTGGTTTCTTGAAGTTTACTAATTTTATTGGGGCCTACTATTTATATAGGAAACTGAGATATAGTCATTTTCTTTACCTCCGTGCGTGATGTCATAAAATGACGCAGCTTTTACGCACGCGTCAAGGTATGCCATCTTTGTGCGCGAGTGTAAAATCGCCATCGCTTTAAGCCACCGCGTGCGGTTTACTGGTGCGGCCATCAAATCTCGCGCTGACGTCACTGCACGTTAGCAGCTTTCGAACTTGACAAATTATAACATAAGGAATTTTATATTTAAGATCAATATTTAATGTCAAACGTATCGTCCTATGAGAGCCAAAAAAGCTTGTTCTCGTTAATTAAGATGTACGCGTCTCGGAAAGAAACAGTACAAAATCGCATTATTTGGAATGGTCTGCGCATGTGAATTCAATTAATATTATTGATAACACAATATTACTTTCACAACACAATAATATAAGTCAGGACTGACACCAATGATTGTAGATACTAAGTTCGTAGAGGGTATATATACGATGCAGACATGTTACTTGATATTGAGCAGTAAGCCCTCGTTCAATTCAAACTCACCCGTTAACAGATCTGCAATGCAAACCCTCTACACACGGGCATGACAACGGCAGTAGTAAGTCGATATCAAGTGATTGACGGTATTTCTAGTTGCTACTAGAAGTTGTGACATGTGATGACCCGTGCATTATCTGACAGAGCCCAGTGCATTCGTGAAAAATAATAATAATGCACACTGAAAACAATAGATAATCTAACACGAGAAGTATATATATTCCTAACGTCCCCCGATGAAAAGATAACGATTAGCCCTCGTTCAATGCAAACTCACCCGTTAACAGATCTACAATGCAAACCCTTGCTTTAACACACGGGCAGACAACGGCGTAGTAAGTCGATATGTCCCAAAAATGATTGACGGAATTTCTAGTAGCTAACAGAAGTTGTGACTTGTGTCAATGACCCGTGTGCATTATCTGACAGAGGCCAGTGCATTCGTGAAAAATATCACACTGAAAACAAAGATAATCGAAACCCGAGAAGTATATATATCCACCCGTCCCCCGATGAAAAGATAAACGATAGCCCCGTTTTCAATGCAAACTCACCCGTAACAGATCTACAATGCAAACCTCTACCACACGGGCATGACAACGGCAGTAGGAAATTGCCACGACCCATAAGGTAATCCAGAAAAGACTGGTCGTTGTCAACAACATTACACACTTCGCCTTCACTGGAATATGGTTTACATACAGGATAACCTGGTGGAATAAAAAGACATTATGTATACTTTTGCAAGTTTTGAAATCTTTAAAGTTTTCCCCCTTTATTTACCTGTGATTGCTGATTTAGTTTTCAAATTAGACGAGGTTCAAAATGGAGGTATGTCGAGAAACAGTTCAACCAATTTGGGGAAAATCGGTCGTACCCAGCCTCGTCATTATTTTGCGACCGCACTCTTGTTCAACATTGGTCGGTCAATTAATGTTCAAAATAAAATGACAACATCCTGCATTCTCTTCAATCTCAAAAGCAAATCCTTATTAAAATAAATGAACTGTCTGTAGCAACCTTAGCATTTGCTTACAAATCCAGAGGCGTATCCAGGATGACATATCCCCGGGGGGCAAACTGACGATGAACTTTTGGCGCCCCTGTGGAAATTGAAAATGGCACCCCATCCCACGTCTTCTTGAATATGCATAACACAAAAATAAAGTTATCGGCGAGCGCAGCGAGCCGGAAAATTTTTGAAATTGTGTCAGCAAATTGACAGTTTTGTTGGCAACCCCCCCAGTGGCGGATTTAAGAGTCAGTGTCAGCAGCTGCTGACAGGGTCCCCTAAAATATTGCTCTCAGGACACCCTCAGACACCCCTAGTCGCACTTAAGTGGGACATTTCATTCCTTTCCGACGCTTTTCTGTTTTGTCGAATCCCTTGTCTGCCAGTGTCAGTTGCTGTTTTCGAGCCCCTTTCCTTATTTTAGCCTTTTCCTTTTGTTTTTTTTTGACGCCCCTTATTATTCCATTTAAACTACCAATTCCGTTGCCACTTTGCGTTCCTGTTCTTTTAAAACTATTTTCACCGCTTTTCGTTTTGTTTCCGTTTTTGACGCCCTTATTTTCGTTAGCCTCTCAATTTCCTTTTTGACTATGTTGCGCTCCATTTAATCCCTTAAACTTTTTCTAAACCATTGTTCATTTTTGGCGCCCTTTCTGTTTTATCCGTTTTCATTTCTTTCTCATTTTTGCTGCACCTTTTTTATTGTCTTAGTTCCAACTTTTCTTTCAACTTATTGCACACACCCCTTCGTTGAATTGCTATTATTTGCTTTTTTGACAGCCCCTTCTTTACTATTTTTATAAGTTCTCTTTTACATTTTTGTGGTATCATTTTCGCCCTAAATTTTGCGCGCCGCTCTTAGCTTTACATTACAGAGTATTCATTTTTCGCCATAAGCTGTTCATTCTCACTTACCCCCTTTAGTTGTCCCCTGACCCCTTTTTGTATTTTACTGGTTTTGTTCTTTTCATTCCATCTCTAAGTTCTTCGTTTCCTTCCTTTTCCTTCCGTTTCCCCTTTCCTTGCCCTTTTCTCTTCCGTTCTTCTTTTTTCTTCCGTTTTTTTTTGGCCCCCCGTGCCCCCAGGATACGCCACTGCAAATCTGTTCGCATTACCACACAAGAGCTTCAAACCTCAAATAAAAAATAAATTCAAGGTTTATTATTTAATCTCAAATCGTGGCCTGTAGGCCCAAATTGCTAGAGAATTTACAACTAATAATTACTAGGACAGAAGAAACAATGCAACTGGAGCAGCAGCTAAACAGCGCATATTGCAAACATTAAAAAACACTACACGAAACACACACCGGATGGGTAGTGCAAGCTTTCGTGGTTCATTTGCCCATTTCAAATGAACTTGGGAAAGTGGCATCAAGGTTTTAATCAATATTGTTATACAAATCAAATCCCAAATGATGATCGAATTAAATCAGCAGTGTGCACACTGAGATTCGATATCCTGAGGACCCTTTGCTCCAGAGGTAAGCTTGCTAACCGCTAGACACACGCCACTTTCGTTGTCATCCCTATTTCTTTCCTTTTCCCCTTCTTTCTTTTGCTTCCTCCTTCTTTTTCTCTTCCTTTTTTTGGCCCCCCTTGCCCCCACCAGGATACGCCACTGCAAATCTGTTCGCATTACACCACACTGACTCAACTATGACATTACAAAGTTATTTGTCTAAATATATGTCCATTGACTTTGCCAGCAAAAAAAACAACAAACAAACAAACAAACAAAAAACAACAACAAATGGGGCCCAATGATATATTTCTGACCAAACAATCCAAACAGTTAAAGCTAATAAACTGTGATTTTTCTTTAAGAGCGCCCCAGTTTTCCAAAAAAAAATTGAGAATTTGCACAGTTGCATTGGTTAAACTATACCCGTGAATGTAATTTGTTAATTATGATAATTAATATCAAATCCCGATAATAATTCAGATGGCTGATGAGAAACGGCCGGTCAAATAATAGGGGCCTAGCCAAAAATAGCGCCATGTACGTGTCTATGCTTATTTATTTATTGTTCCGTTGGGTAAGCAAGCCCAGTTAGAGGTAATTTTAGTGACGTTGACTCAATTTAACAATGGGGCGGACAAGAAATTTGACGTGTGTAGCTCTGCCAATAAAGTACAAAAGTCGTTTAGTTTTATGACAAAATACGGACTTTTGAACATTACCACTGGCAGGTCTAGTTTACGAACCAATTACTAACACAACTGTGAAAAAATGCGTGTTGAAAAAGTTTAAGAGAAATGAGGAGATTTCTAGGAAAAAGCGCATCAATTTATGCTCAGAACCCCGGTTTTTTTACATATTTGGAAATGCTTACCAACGTATAGACACAACTGAGTGAATAAGCCGAATACCCCGTCTTTATGTAAAAGATGATGATTAGTAGTTTCTGGTCGTGCACGACAGAAGTCAAAGCATTGGTTTTCTATGGGGAACAGATTACGATAGCAGGCAAGTTGAAACAAGGTTGCGGTTTTCTTTTGCACCTGTTTGTCCAATAAACCTTCGAAAAGTTCTCGGGAGGTGGTCTACAACGATCTGTGAAATTTGAGAGAAATTCGTATTCTAAAAAAACTCCTCCTGTCACTTTAATGGTTAAGCTTGATAACATTTGGCCCTACGGGGGAGTGAGTGAAGGGAACGGATTGTAGAACGGAAGGAATATGATTGGAATAGTAGCTTGTTATATCGCCGTTAGTTAGCAGTAGTTATCCGTCTGATACCACGTGCATCGTATGAAGTTCAAGTGAATCGCTTTCGCCTTATTCCGAGATAAGGAAGCGACTGATCTCCAAATAACGCCCCGTTATCTGGAGATAACGCTTCGGTTACCGGAGATAACAAAGCTGAACATCAAATAACGCATCTTATCTAGGGTTAACAAAGCTGAACCCCCAAAACGGTCCTTATCTTGAGTTATCAAAGCTTATCTCGAGATAACAAAGCTGAACCCCAAATAACTGACGCGCCTCCTCCGAAGTGAACCCTCTAAATAAAATGGGCCCCTATCAGGGAGTCTAGAATAAGGAGAGGAAAAAACCACATCACCCCCGTATGGGTGAGCCTCGGTTTCCGTCTGTCCACATCATGTGAGGGCAGTGTCAAAGTGTTAGTGACTGATGCCGAACCCGATAAGCGTGGTCAAAATTGTACATTAAATGTGCAACATGACGCTAATTAAAGAAGATAAAATCTGAATGCCAAGAGAGCTATGGTTATTTAATAAGTTTGTTTTGTTTTCTCTTTTCTTTTTTCTTGTTTTCAAGATGACTTTAAAGCACGATTTTTTTGATATAACTTGTCCGTATGTGTACAATCACAAGCATTCATGTAGGACTTTCACTAGTCTACACCTAAGTATTACCATCACCATGATATCCCATTACTGCGAGGGGGCTGCTATAATCAGCGGTTTCCATGGCCTTTGACGTGCTAAATATAGGGAGGTTCACAGGCCTGGCCTCCTTATCTTGGTGTCCTCCATTTTGTGATTAAAAATATGTTTTATTTTATTTCTCTATGTATAAGTGACCTGCTTTGAAGGAGCTACCCTGGATAAAAATTTAAAGAAAGATAGTAAATAATATGTAAATGAGCGAGGATTCGCTGGGGAAAAGTTCGTAGTTTGTTTGTAATAATGTGAAGAGATGTGAACAGATTGACCCCAAACATGATAAATTAGAAAATGCGTCAAGTTGTTACAACATGATCAAAACAGATTCCAAAATTTACTTTCCATGATGTCTAGTGATGTAAGATGATTGCAATGCAGATGATGAGATGATGTCATTTATGTGATTTCTATGGATTCGAGTTAGGTTATGGTTATGCACGATAATGCTGTAATGATTATTATTAGAGAGATTGGGGAATCTAGCTGTGAGATGATAAACAGTGCTCACTGGAAAGACTCAGGGCCAGCAGCCATTAGCAAGTAGTTATAGCTAGTTTTGATCTGCAATAATGGTAAATCAGTACAGTGCATAGTGCCAGGATTTATTATATTTTAGATACCACGAGAGCGAAAAGATATAATTAATCTACTGTCGTCTTTGAAGCCAAAAGTGCTGGGAATCAAAATAGGATTCCAAGTTATGGACAGATAGAAATCGTGACGACTATATCCCGGACTGATATACTGTGGAATATTAGTGTTGTCGTGAGACAACTCCGTCGTCCTGAACTGCCGGACATAGTTATCTTCAGGACTGAGAATTCCCATGGAATATGCCGTGGATTTTATTAGAACTGCATGCTGTCATTTTAGAGCCTCGCTGTGAGGACATATCATCGTTGAACTGCAACGCTTCTTTTAATAGTGGACATAAGTCGTCACATCTGTAAGGACTTTTATGTAAGACATTACGTGTAAGACATTGAGTGTATCATTATTGCATTGTAAGTGTGTTTTGAACATTCCAAATTCTTGAACCAATCTGATTAAATTCATTAAAGCAGTGTTATATTATAAAATTCAGATCACTTGCGCATAAGGCTCATTTGTTTTTGTTTACGTTCAAAGGGTATTTTTGACCTTTGACGTCAACAAGACGTCGTAACATGAAGCTGAAACTCAAATAACGCGCCTTATCCATAGTTATCAGAGCTGAACCTTAGTATCTGGTGATAACAAAGCTGAACCCTAAAACGGTCATAAGGCCTATTTTGGGATAAGGTTCCTTATCTGTAGATAAGGGAGTCTTTTCTCAAAAGCTTTGTTTACTTCAGATAAGGACCCTTATTTGGGGTTCAGCTTTGTTATCTCCAGTTAAAGCAATATTAGCACATTTTTTTGAAGAGCGCCCCCAATTTTTCAAAAGATTTGAGATTTTTACACGGTTGCATTGGTAACTGGCTAGTAAACCATACCTGTGAATGGTTAAGCTCGAAAATGTCTGTGTCTCACAAACGAAGGAATTTTGTAATTAGAATAATTATTATCGGGATCTCCGATAATAATTCAACGGATGCTGGAAACGGCCTTCCAATGTGAAATAGCCGGGAAGTAGCGCCATGTACGTGTCTACGCTCATCCATTAGTTGTTTTGTTGGTTCAGGCAAATCAAGTTAGAGGTTATTTTCTCGAGGTGGCACTATTTCATCATGGACGGACATAAACGTAGCATTTCAGCTCTGCCGTTACTTCCAATCTGGGATCCAAATTCTAATTACAAAATCGCTTATTTTATGATAAATACGCATTTTTTAGCATTCTCGTTCGCAGGTATAGTTTCCTAGATAATCACCAACGTAATTGTGCCAAAATATCAAATTTTGAAAATTGGGGGCGCTCTTCAAAAAATGTGCCATTATTGCTTTAACAGAGTGTTCTCTCGAGCTTCCACACACGTGGAGGTGGGGTTTGGGCTTCCCGCGAAAACTTACTTTGCAGACTCTGGTTCTATTTCTAATTGATTGTGGCGTTTCTTGGTGAGTAGCAACCTACCTATTGGTTCCATGTGGCTCCAATCGCCTAATTGCCTGATGTGAAATGCGCGCTGGTAGTGCACACGTTAATCCACTCGGTGGTGTATGGAAGATAAATAATTATTGTATATATGTATATGTGGTGCATTCTACCGATATCGAAGATTCTGAATTTCACACCGATTCTGGTTTCTGACAAAAGAAATTAATCCGATACAGTAACGGATGAAGACGCTCCCTAAAGACACAGCTCCTTGTAAAGTGTGTTCGTTGAAAGGCTAGTAGGCGTTTGAAGCCCGGGGTTGAAGTTCCCACCAAAGATATAACGTGTTCTGACTACATAATTATATATATATTTTAATTAAGCAAACTTACCTGCCACTAAGGCACAGCAATGTCCCACATCACAGTCTTGGTTTGCTTTGCAGCTCGTCCCAGCTTGTCCCATCTTAGCACCTTCTTTACATTGATTCCAGACACATAGTTTAGTATCTCCACAACATTGATCATTGTCGGAACAAGATTCGCTGTCATTGAGACAGTTGTGGCAATTTTGAGGTATGCCGAAGAAGGATCGCCTACAAAATTGATCTTTATCACAATCGCTAGAATTTTTGCATTCCTGTGGGTGAGTACAAAACGATTACAGGAGCTTATCGTCTGAAAGCAAGCCGCCGGCCTGACAAACCTAAACGCAATCCGAAGAAAGCGCATTAATATGGCATAGGCATGTAGTTAGAATAAACTAGCAGAGCCAAATAACTCATAACTCTAAAGGCTCGATTTAAAGGCTTTTGTCCTATTATGGAACCAAGACCCACACACAAAGTAGTCCCCCAGGTAGCCCCATGGAATCGTTTTTGGAACCTTAAAGAGCCATGTTTTTAGAGCCAATTTTGGTTCTTTAAAACCCCTCTCAGACTAGATTAGAACCAATTATGAGTTATGTTTAGAATTGTGAGGATTTTTTTAAAGAATAAAAAGGTTTTGTGAAGATAAGTATGGTTTATAAAAGGTTCTTTCTTACATGACCTTTTTGTTTTTTGTTTTTTAATTTTGAGAACAAATCTGGCGCAAAGGTTCTATGTAAAGGATCTAGATGGAACATTTTTTAGAATGTAGTGTATGTTCACAGAGAATAATTTTTAGATCAAACATTGTCAAAGGTGGCTTTCTAACACAGTTTGAGGGGTAATTAACACAAAGAGGGACTTTCAATATGTGGATATTTTAAGAGAGCAGAATATGAAATGATTAACAGAAAAACGAAGAAAAATTATACAAACAGGTAAAGAATGAGGGCTGTATGGAATTGGAGGCAGTCAATCTGAAAAATGGTTGGGTTAATCATTGTAGGGCATAACACGACATTGTCAGTTTAGAGGGTCATATACCACCCTCATAGCTGATGCAGAGCAGGAGTTTGGTTCATTAACGGTATACATCTGGTGTTTATACCTCCTCATTGGAAATCTGGCTGTTGTAACATTGTAGTCAACTCAGAGAATCCAAATAAATTAGTTGAACATTATTTTGGTCAAGTCGGGCTTCCAAACACTCTTTTGTCTGACACACTTGGCATACTTTTTCTAACACACATTTTGGACAAAATTTATACGAGTTCTGAAAAAATTACAACAATATTATATTACATGATAATACCCCTAACCCTGAACATAACTCTACTCGAAACCTAGCCCTTACTCTTTCAGAAGAAAAGTAACCTTTCGAAAAGATCAGACAGGCCCACTGGTTAGGGTATTCTCTTTGGTGCCAGAGGTGCCCGGTTCAATTACCGGCGGGACCACTTGCAAGGATTTGTAAAATGGCAGGAACGAACAGGTGCAAAGGTACCAGGCACCTCTATAACCGTTCTACAAGAATACTAATTATGGCAGGCAAGTAAACCCAAAAGAAAAACCACGACAGGTGGGGGGAAAATTAATTAATGTGCAATGACAAAATGTTGTCCATCAGTCTAATGAATTAAAGGCTTTCTCAAATTTGGCTTTGTAGAATTCATGAACTTTATATTTGAGTGAGAATATCGATCTAATACTATAAGAAAGCTGATGCACCGTCAGTTTTGAAGAGAGTAGTGGGTGATGATTACCCCTGGCTGTCGGCCCAATTCCGTCCCGGTAAATGGACCCCAATGGAAATAAGGTTCCTGTAGATGCTTTCTTGAGTTATTCAGGACATTAATAAAAATTAAATTAAATCTACCTTCTGCGCTTTACCGTCGTCACTTAGAGCTGCACTTTGTATGACGCCAAGCAAGGTCCCACCATCGTCGTGGTCGCCACCATTGGGTGACCACTGCACTGACGCATTTGTCAATACCTTGACACCATCAATGTTTTCTACATTGGAATCCGTCTTTGTAAAGCCATCGTGTGGAAGGTTTAATCCGTCACCATCGAACGCAAATATCTCTTTCAAAGATTTTTCCTCCGTGAGTTGGGAAAGAAGATCATCAAAGCTCTTCAAAGGAGATTCATCTGGAAATCAATCAATTATTTACTTGAATCGATTGAATTGGAATAAACCAATAAAAAATGGTACATCAATTTCTCAGCAATGACATTTTCAATGCGATGCTTCACTACTTTTTTTATGTGGCATTAACAGCAGAACGGCTTACCCAGGTCAAAAATCCAGTTGATCCCAGTTGAATATCCAGTTGAATCAGTTGATTCCGTGACGGAAAATGGAACAATTTTCAACTAGGTTTTTACTGACCAGTTGAACTCAGTTAAGACCAGTTACAAACAGTTAAAAACAGTTGAAACCAGTTAGTTCCGTCACGGAAAATGGAACAACTTTCAACTGGGATCAACTGGAATTTTGACCTGGATAAGGCGAGGGTCAACTGAGAGCAGCTCAGGTAGCAGCTGCCTGAGGAGATCTGGTATTTGTCCATAAAACATGCGGTGGAAAAGAGTGACAATTCTAACTGCCCCGAGATGGCCTAATGGTTGAATATGGTAAGAGGCGAGCTCTCTCTCAGGGATACCGATGATAGAGATGGCACGTCGTTTCTGGATTGCATCAAGTTTGTGTAGTGGGTGTTGCTCCACACAATACTTAGCTTGCATATTTCAGGTTGGATCGAACCATAAACAGGCCTTTGAGTTGTCTCAAGATAGGGTGCAGCTCGACGGAGCCATTCTAGTCGGTGACTACTTAGACATGTAAAAATTTTACCCATATAAAAATCAAAATAATCTTCTTGTCAAGTAAATAAACATACTAGAAGAATTGAAAATGTCGACACAAAACTTTGCGACACCTACCTGCAAACTCTGCCCCTAAAGCCGCCTCCAGATATGCCAGAACATCAGTGATATTGTTACGGAATCCAAGGTTTCCCAATACCTTCAGAAATTTTGCCAGAAGAGTAATGTTATTACTACGAAAGTAATGACAATGGGGTATGTTTGCGTGCGTGTGTGTGTGTTTTTTTTTTTTTTTTTTTTTATGGAAATCAGGTTCATGTAGATGCTTTCTTGAGTTATTCAGGACATTAATAAAGATTAAATTAAATCTACCTTCTGCGCTTTACCGTCGTCACTTAGAGCTGCACTTTGTATGACGCCAAGCAAGGTCCCACCATCGTCGTGGTTGCCACCATTGGGTGACCACTGCACTGACGCATTTGTCAATACCTTGACACCATCAATGTTTTCTACATTGGAATCCGTCTTTGTAAAGCCATCGTGTGGAAGGTTTAATCCGTCACCATCGAACGCAAATATCTCTTTCAAAGATTTTTCGTCCGTGAGTTGGGAAAGAAGATCATCAAAGCTCTTCAAAGGAGATTCATCTGGAAATCAATCAATTATTTACTTGAACCGATGGAATAAACAAATAAAAAAAACATGCTACATCAATTTGTCAGCAATGACATTTTCAATACGAGGCTTCGCTACTTTTTTTATGTGGCATTAACAGCAGAACGCCTACGGTGAGGGTTAACTGAGAGCAGCTCAGGTAGCAGCTGACTGAGGAGATCTGGTGTTTGTCCATAAACATGCGGTGGAAAAAGAGTGACAATTCTAACTGCCTGCGATGGCCTAATGTTTGAATATGGTAAGAGGCGAGCTCTCTCTCAGGGATACCGATTATGGAAATGGCACGTGGATTGCATCAAGTTTGGACAGTGTAGTGGGTGTTGCTCCACACAATACTTAGCTTGCATATTTCAGGTTGGATCGAACCATAAACAGGCCTTTGAGTTGTCTCAAGATAGGGTGCAGCTCGACGGAGCCATTCTAGTCGGTGACTACTTAGACATGTAAAAATTTTACCCATATAAAAATCAAAATAATCTTCTTGTCAAGTAAATAAACATACTAGAAGAATTGAAAATGTCGACACAAAACTTTGCGACACCTACCTGCAAACTCTGCCCCTAAAGCCGCCTCCAGATATGCCAGAACATCAGTGATATTGTTACGGAATCCAAGGTTTCCCAATACCTTCAGAAATTTTGCCAGAAGAGTAATGTTATTACTACGAAAGTAATGACAATGGGGTATGTTTGCGTGCGTGTGTGTGTGTGTGGGTGTGTGTTTGGGTGTGTGTGTGTGTGTGTGTGCTCTAGCTTGCACGCGCGCGAGTCTATGTGTGTGATAGGAAACTAATATGCCTTATTATGATCCTTTTCGAGCCTTGTGGGGACGTTTTTTCTTTGTGAGGACCTGTCAAACTTCCCCTGAGAAGCTAATTAATATATGCCAGTTCTTAGAGACAGCCCGTCACCCTAATTGAGATTTTATACCGAATAAAGCACATCATAGTATTGCGTTTTTCGTTACAGACATCCGGTCACCTATTAAAATTTTAACATTGATGTCTATAGAACCGACTCGTTTTAACACATATGACTCTTTCAAAACAAACAAAAACCACCTTTCTAACTCCCGCATACCCCAAGGTACTTTTATATACTAAAAATGCAGTATATACATTCTACGATGTTTTTAAACTATATAACAAGGTCGCCACAAGGCACAGAAATCCCCAATGTACACTCGCGCGCGCGTGTGTGTGTAATAAGACCATAGATACGCTATCGGGTCTCTTCAAATAGCATATTTTACACAAAGTAGATGAACACAAATTTATTACGTACCTGCAAAGCAGATCCAGAATGGTCTCTTTTGATGCCTTTCGTTAATTTGAATGAATCGGTGTAATCTGACACTAAGATGACGCAAACAGTTAAAATATATAAAATGGATGACATAATGGTCATAAAACAATTCGGATGGACAATTGCGAAAAAAATACAAGAATAGAAAAGGGGAAATAAGCAAAAATCGAAGACAAAATCAACACAATACACTTATAATATTTGTTCTGCGACTATAATTTCAGATTTGGTTTATTCAACGCCGTGTCGCTAGAAATCGATTGCGTAATTTGACAACAGCTGTGTCCGGTTCGATGAAATTTCGATCGCTGAATCATTCACTTGTTATTCAAAGTGCTATGTGAATACGACATTGGTCTAAATATATGCAATAAGGTCAACAGCGACTAGAAATCAAGGCAAACCACGTGCGGAATTAAGGTGTATGTTTCGCGATTTTAATCGTACAGTGTTCTCTGATTGACGCGAGAGCCTCTACTCCCTACGGTCCCCAATCCATTTCGTGGGAAACAAATTGCGGTTTTGACGAAGACCAAATTCTTCTACGAATATTTATTGTTAACGGTAAAACGGGCAGGTTTTTTTATATCTTTGGAAAGAAATACATTGAAGGGAGGAAAATATAGTTTTTTTCAATATCTTTATTCCCAGAGGAAAATATAGCACCTCAAACTTACAAGAGGGAGGTAGTGGTATTCGTGTTGTTAAATCTAGGAGCAATTTCCCGAAAGCACAAGGCAGGGGTCTGCCTCGGATCTTTGAAAAGTGGGCCAAAATGGCATTTTTTTTAGGTGGTTTTAAAAATCCCCCAACTTCTATTTGGTTTTTTTATCATGTTCATACTTGATATGAAAAGCCTGGGCACTTATATACCCTCGCCAACCGGGGTGTTGTTATGAACAGTGTGAGTCCAAAAAGAATAGGACCGTGATGATTATATTTATCAAAAAACTAATTGAGCTTAAAAAAAAGTTTTAGATATTCGAATCAAGCATGTTCTTCCGCTCATTAGAAAAAAAAGAATCACCGAAATTCATCATTCCTAACCACTATTATGCCTGTTCTGCCGAGGACCCTTTTCTAGCTGTCTGTCCACGGAATGCTGCATGCTTTGAATATGGTTATACTTGGAAATGACTGGCGTCATTGCAATTGTAAATGATGTAAACTCGCGAGTTTCAAAAAACAGATTAGCATGGTCCCTGCACAAATCAATAATGATTAATAAATTAACAATCCTGAAGGTATTTTCAAAACTAACTTGGCATCTTGTAGAAGGTAGTAGGTATCATGGCCCCTCCATATCCATATGTTAACACCAAACTTTATAGTTAAACTTACTTGCATACCCTTTTCTCCTTTGAGGTTCAGGAACGTTTGCCTTGCAGTTCCCGCACGCAAACCGTAACAACCTTGCAAACAGGTTATTAATAGCAATGGTCGGAAATTTGATGACTATGGGACCCCAAGAACCGCCAACATGAAGCATCGGGAGAGGGCTGCCATGTTAAACTAACATTGCTCGATGAGACAAGCTCTGAGAATGAACCCAATAATTGAGCTGATACTGACTGGCGGGAACTGCAATGCAAACTGTCCTGAACCTCAACAGGGAAATGGGTCTGCAAGTAAGTTCAACTATAAAAGTTTGTTGTACATCGGATATGGGGGGCCATGATCCTAATACGTACCTTTCCATCAAGATGCCAAGTTAGTTTAAAAATAACCTTCAGATTGTTTTTTATAATTCATCATTTAGTATTTTGTGCAGACCGATTCAATCTGTTTTGAAACTACAGAGTTTCAAAACCATCTCATTTCCATTTCAATGACCCAGTCATTTCCTTCAAGATGTTCTTATAGGATGATAGGCAAAGCGTTACGTACTCTTTAGAAATTCATCGTCTGTCATGTTTTGCCGACCACAAAAGAAAACCTATAGTAAACCAACAATAGAAAGCTATGGCTGCCGCCGCTTCTTCCACATACTGGTGGGTGGCCGCGTTTGCATAATACACTAATCGGTAGTGCTACAAATTAATGGTATGTGTTAGAGGTGGCCAGTGTAATAATAGTGTAACCTTTATCATTGTTTGCGCAGATTACTCTGGTTTTTCTTCATAATGCATCGCGCTTAGGTGAAAAGATGTATTCATTGAGGCGGTTATTTAAATCAAGACCACTGATGTGATTTCATTCGTTGTCGTGGCCATGGTTAGGACAAATTTAACCCCCCAATAGCACACAACATCCAACAACTGAATTTTGCCGGATTGTTTGCAATCGAATGGACATTATGTGCTGTTACAAGCACCCAAACTGATATTATTCCGTGCAATATCAAAATGTCAGGCCGCCCAGCACGACGACTGGTTTTGAATGCGTTTCACCCCCTTGGTCTTTCCCAAGTACTACAACATATCAAAATCAATGCAGCATTCCGTGGACAGTAGATAATGGGGTTCCTCCTTCGGCAAAACAGGCATAACAATGTTAGGAATTTGATTTTCGGTTATTTTTTTTCTATGAGCTGAGAACATTCTTGTTTCGAATATCTAAAACTTTCCTTTTTACAATCTCAATTAGTTTTTGATAAAATATATCAAATCAACGTCCTATGCTTTTTGACTCACACTTAGAAGCGATAACGCATAGTGCAACAAACACCCTGTTCCTCTGTGCCTTTTCAACTACTATAGAGCGTCTTCCTGTCTCTATATAAGGATAAGGACCTAGCCTAGTGCATTCGACAGGATAAACGCACACGACCGTAATGGGTCAGTGCAGGCAGCAAACGCGAGACCCTACTGAGGAGAACCAATCTATAACTATTATAAAACAATAGTATCAAATCATACATAACATTTAATAAACTAGAATTTCGCGGTTCTCGGCTTTCGCTATTCCGAGGGGTTTGGTGTTGTTTGGGTTCCTTCGGGACCTTATTCGGGCGTTTTGGGCGATGTGAGGGGGGGGGGGGGGCTTTTGTGAATGACAGTTGAATGCAGATCGATTGCGCCGGTAGGAGTTGCTCTAATTTTTTTTTTCAGTAGGGATTTCGGCCCGTTTTCCGAACTTGGGTGCCTGAGAACTCTTAATTTGTGCCAAGTTAGGTCTAGGACCTGAATTTTTGTGAATTTTCGGATTGGGAGCCAAATTTTGGCCTACGAGTGAGCTTTTAGGCAAAAGTTACGCAAAAGGAGACCTTATGAACTGATTGTACTTCAACACGTGGGGTCTCGGGACACAGTATCTATTAAAGATATTGTTAAATTTTACAATATTATACGGGCATCTGCAACAAAATATGTAACTGTTACCATATACTCTAAAGTTAATTTAATAAATTAAACTTTGGAATGTGTGTATTCGGTATTTTTAAAAAGAGCTTGGGAATATGTAGGATAAAAAAAAGCACGGATGACCACAACAACCTAGCAACCTGCCTGTAATTTAGACGCATCTTTTAAATGTAAATACTTTTACGGTAGGCCTTTTTAGTTGGTAAAATGAATGCTGCGTATAATACTGAGAAAGGTACAACCAGTAAAAGAAAAATGACGACAAAGAAAAGTACCTTTAACTGGACTTCTATAGTTTTACATCTTAACCACTCACAATGGAATTTTACACACATTAGTGATGGGGTGGGGGCTCCTGGAGCCCTACATCCAGAAAATGAATTTTCCCATTGGAATAATTCGTGCAAAACTCTGCACAGGCAATATATAATGCTCTAAGTACATTATATTAGTGAAAGAAAAAATAAAATTCTTGAATCGGTTTTCGAAATTAGGGAGTGTCAATTTGGTCGGAAAAGTAGCCATTTTGCCGCGTTTCCTTTCCCTCCCCTCCACAGCGTTTTTCACTATACGTTTAAACAATGTCTTTTTATGAGTTAAAGGCACTATCAGTTGATCCACCCGAAAGAGTCGAAATATTTGAAATTCGCAGGAATACTTAAAAGTGAAGGATTGAGTAGGTACACTTTCTCATAAATTATCTTTTGCCATCTGAAAAATTGACAGAAATGAAGAAAACGCAGGGTTTCAAAGATATACGACGCTCCATTATTAGCCCTACGTGTTGTAAGAAGTTCTCGTTCGCGTGCGGACAGTAATGACTAAAATATCAAAGTTTGGCCTGATTACGCTGCTTTCGGGTCTTATCACTTGCAGGTTATGTTAGGACCCCGAACCTTGTCACAAACCAATGGAACACATCATGTTGTTTGAGACTTTTTTTTTTTCGATTTTCTGATTTAAGCAAATCACTGATAGTTGCCTTTAGAATAGACCAAATTACATAAATTGGGTACTGGATACTTTTAGAATTTTTGTGGTGTCCTTTTCCGGACCATGTAGTTCCCCATTCGTTTGTACCTGGAAATGAATTCAATCCATCAATCTTTATTTGTTCTCATAGAATACCGCAAAAACATATGATAATAATTATGTAAATAATGCCGTACGTGACAATTAATCGTTACAATATTACAGTAACGATGATTTCCATATACATAATGGATCAACCTGGATCAAATTACATAATTTATATCATCATGATTATTATTTCATGTTTAAAAAAAACAGGAAATCGTTGAAATGTGAGTGGTTTTAAATTCATTAAGAATACATAAATTTCTTTTTTAAAATATGTAAAATTAACTTTTTAAAAAATCAAAAGAATGCCTCTTATTAAACAAAATTACACATAAAGTCTTTCCAATCTCACATTCATTTTACAACAAACATACACACCCAAATTCGCAACACACGTATACACTACGCGCACGCGCACGTACACACAAAACCAAGTCCCTAACACCCCCCCGCCGATTTTTCCTATACTTGGGGATCTAATTTCTATAAATTAGGTACCACCACGCGATAGCTTAGAGTTTACTCTTTCTATGGCATCATTGAGTCCCAACATTCGCATATGATTCACAACTACATACGTCATAATTTGAAGAATTATGAAATAGGCTGGGAAATGATATTTCGCATTTTACTGACTCAAAACAAACTGTTTTTTGTGACTTAAAGGCAATATCTCAAATGACCAAATATCAGTTATAGCTTAATTCTCAGCTCACAATTTCAATTTACACGGACGATGTCATCCAAATACCTAACAATAAGCTAATGTCATGTTTAAGATATCAAATTGGTGGCTTTTTTTTCTAATTACAACATTTTCTTGGTTAAAATCTAACTTTTGTCCACAGCAAAAGCAATTAATTTATTTTTCCATTAGTTAGCACGTAAAGGCCAAAACATTGTCAATTAGATCGGGCTGGCAATAACACATAGGCCAACGGAAGCCCTTTAAGGGCCCTACATGGATAATGAAAAGGATTAATATGCATTTCCATTCCATAATCCACACCAGTCGATAATGTTATCAGATTGCGTTACACATCGTGGTCCACCCACTTTTTACCAATGGTTATTTGGCATAACTTACACAATGTATAATGGGATATTAGTGATTACTTACTCGATTCTTTCTCACACGTGGCACAAATTACAACATGAATTATGTGCTAATCTTGGAGATTAGATCACGTGATCGATTTCACCATGTCCCATAACGCAGTTATAGGTATTTTAAAAGACTGCATCATGTTACAGATATGGAAGTTACAATCTTTAAAAAAAAAACTATAGCCAGCGTTATTGGACAATTTTTACATAAATGTATAATATATTATGGGATAGTACTCGAATCTTCCAACGTGGACATCTCGCAAACGATCTATGACGTAAATGGTGCGGCTTTTTCCCATTTAGCTTTCGGGGGTCGCAACGCACAAACCAATCAAAATATATCTTCTTCAAATACACATACGTATTCTCCCTTACAAATATCCCTATATCCCCTTATATTATATTCCCTTCTTTTATATACGGGTTTATTATATAATATATTTTACAACAAAACAGTGGAATAAGATTCAAACCTAAAAAGTATAATCCTATATTGCCTCAGCCATTTCAACTAATTAACAATTTACAACAAAACACACACCCCTCACCAAGTAAGGAAGCCGAAACAGGGAAATCTAGCCACTTGAAGTGGTAGAAACCATCTCGCGAAATAGGTAACACTCGGAGCTCAAACAACTTACGTAGATTTTTATTCTTTCCTTCTTCAAAAACACATTTCTCGCTACAGATCTCTCGAAAAATCACTTAGAATTCCATGTTTGAAACTTTTTGTCAGATTTCCTCTATTGCTAATTGATTCAAATCATATACCTTCTCCCTCTACAAATCCCGTTTCTCTCATCCCTACAGTCCTGTCAATTTGGCGTGGTTGAACTAACAAATAAAGTGTAAGAACAAAATGCTACACTATATAGACACCTCGTCACGACGACGAAAGCATATGAGAGGCTCCCGCCCTCATAATTAACGTACTTATCTAAATTTTTTGAGGTATTTTTTTAAAATAACTTAAAAACACTCTACTTCCACATGTCCAAAATTAACCTCTAAATAGTGCCAAAGAGAATTGACGCAATTCTTGTTGCATAAATAGTTTTGTTGAAAATGTCTGGAAGGTGCGAGAAAGATCAACTCTCTAATACGCTTAGAGTGGCTAATCTTTCTCGCGCCTCCCTGGCAGTTTCAAAACAAACCCATTAATATGAAACGCCGTCAATGAAATTGAAAGAAAAGATATACTTTTTCGCACTGCCCTTAACTTTTTAAAACAAACCCATCAGTGGCGATTTGCATATAAATGCAATATGAATTTTTACTTCGACCAATTCCAACGTCTCACTGTATTATATTTAAGCACGCCAGACAATGCGGTACAACACATTATGCATTGAAAACATTTTATTTGTGAATTTTGTATTTCTTGAAGTAATTATACTCATTGGCCTACTATTATATCGCAAAGCAACGTGATCCTAGTCCATTTCTTACATCCTGCAGTGATGCATAACATTGACGAGCTTTACTTACACGCACGCGCCAAGGTATGCCATCTTTGTGCGCGGTGAAAACGCCCGTCGCTTAAGCCAGCGCGTGGGTTTTACTGGTTCGCCCATCAAATCTCGCGCTGACGTCACTGCACAGAGGTAGGGAAGTGGAGTATAGGCAGCTATAACTTTCGGAACTGCTTTCGAAACTTGACAATAACATAGGAATTGTTATATTTAGATCAATTTTAATGTCAAACGTATCTCCTTTGAGAGTACAAAAAAGCTTTGTTCTCGTTAATGAAGATGTACGCGTTTTAGGAAAGAAATAGTACAAAATCACATTATTGGAATGGTCTGCGCCTTGTGAATTCCAACTATACTTTAATACGAGAAACCAATATTTTTTCTCAACACAATTTAAGTCAGGACTCACCATAGATCTAGATCTAAGTTTCGTTAGGGTATATATACGATGCAAAGACATGTTTCCTTGAGATAGAGAAGTCAGTCGAATATCAAGTGATTGACGTATTTCTAAGACGGTTTGCTACTAAAATTTGTGACGTGTGAGGACTCGCGTTGCATTATCTGATGGACCCGTGCTTATCATACTATAATTTGGCTAATGTTGTAATTGTATGTATGTATGTTTGTATGTATGTTCGGAAAAGGCTCCGCCAGTTTCGACATATTCGTACAAATTCACGTTAAAGGTTCGTGAGGATACCGATTGGTTAGGCGCAAATATTGGACGAATCCGTTCGAAATGACTGAAAAATCAACGAAATGTGCTCGGTTGCTATTGATAAATTACCATTTGTTTGTGGCGAGTTCCTAAGGTCGGGCGCGTACGTGGTGCGTTTTGCGACTGGTGTTACAAGTGGCAACCATTTGTTTTGTTACTGAGTTACTAATCGGGCGCGTGGAGATTTGCGACGGGTGTTTACGCGTGCCACGGGGCGATTTTCCCGTAAAACGCTATATGCGGTACGCAATAAACTTACAGGCTCTTTTTTTGGTGCAAACGGTGGGGAAAGAAAGAAATGCTATTTCGCTTTGATTGTCGTAGTATGGATACTATAAGACGGGTTTAACCCCACGCCCACAGGTTTTTGAAAAGAAAAAAAATATAACGGAAAATTACGGGGTGAAAGATTGACGTGTTAATATTTAGAAAATAGGAACTATCTAGGCCTAAGCTACAGGATATGGCTGCAAACTATCAATGAATAAAAATACGACTACGGGATGTTGTGACGGGTGGGGTGGGCATCTACATGGCGAGAACTTTATTGGGGAGTTTTGGAAAGTTATGAGAAAAATATGTGAAACGGACTACAGCTTACCCCACGGGGAAGTAGGCCTACTTTTGATTAAAAAATAAAATTAGGTTAAAAACGCGTGTTTTTTTGTTTTTTAAAGGTTTTATTATTTAAAAAAAATACGAGAAAATAAAATATACGGAAATATACGGTATTATATCAGTTTACGTTCCTCAGAAATCGGTATCTATTATGAGCTATAGGATAGGATAGGTACGGGAGTTTGAGGTATTAAAAGTGTTAAAACTACCAAATTTGCTCAGACTCGGGAGTCCTAAGTTTCAGGGATACGGGTTGGTGGCATTGGCCATGCATATTGTGTCACTTCTTCATGATTGCTTTCAGTTTCAGTGATCGTCCTGTACACTCAACTAGCGGGAGCCCGGGCGAAGCGCGGGCCTCCCTTGTAATCTAAAATAACAATCTTGATATAGCGCCTATCGAGGCCTCTAGGCGCATCACATAGAAAGGAGCAATATCAAAATATCAATACGACAATAACAAAATAGATAAAATTCTAATTTTAAAACAACAACGATATACCATACATTATACACAATTTCAAAAAAAACTTTAATTAAGTGGAAATCAAACAATAATATATATTTGACTAACTATAGAAGGGAAAGGCAACCTCGTTGCCTCCTATACTAAGAACATATGGGGATACACCTTGATAGTCAGCGTGAGGAACTGTGTGTATGTACCGCAACACGCACACGGTTAAGTCCTGATCTTTCCTGGATTCATATGCCTCTAACCCTACCTAACCTGATGACAACAACTATCCTAGGCAACGGATTGGATTAAGGTAGAGAATAAGAAAAGAAGGAAAAAAAATCACAGAATTATAATAGTGGATTGGACTGGCATCAGAAAGAGGATACGTATCAGGAGCCAAAATGTTGTGTAAATAATGAAATGTCTTCAGACGTACTTGAAATCGTTTTGCTGACTGAGTAAGCGGATACTGTTAGGGAGTTAATTCCACAAATGTGCTGCGTAAGCAAAAGATCTATGACCATAGAACTTTGTTGACGAGTTGGCAGATTTACTCAGCGGGGGGCAAGAAGATGATCTCAAGGTGCTCGGTGGTGAATACAGCTGGGTGAGCTCAGAGATCTATTCATGTGACATGCTGTGGATGGCTTTATAGGTGCATGAGAAGTGAAATCTTTAAAAAAACTGCCCTCTGTTTATGGAAGCCAATGTAGTTGGTAGAGACTGGTGTGATATGTCCTCGTCGACGGATTTTTAAGGACAAGACGGGCAGCTGCATTTTGACCTCGCTGACCTTGGTCAATTCTCTTTCAGGAAGGCCATAAAGCAGGAATTGCAGGAATCCAGCCTAGATGTAGCAAAGGCGTGGACCAATCTGATGGTAGATTGTCCGAAACTGTGCCCAATTTTCCTTTATGGAGCCAAGCAGCTTTTGCATAACTGTTTAACTATGATTGAATCATCTTAGTGATGAGTCTAACCCAGACACACATTACGGTAATTGCCCATAAGCTTCAAACGTTTACTTCCGGCATAAGGATACGGCTGACGGTTCGTCCGCCGTCATCGATCCGTTACTGGGTATACGTACGGGCTCGTTTTCCTCGCCGCGCATCTCCGTGAGTCTTCCGTGCCAACTTATGGCCTGTAAACGGGGGCCCGTTATACGGCATAACCGCTTTCTAAGTGGTGTGCACTGGAAAAAGCGGGATTTCCTTAGTATATTTTCTAGGTGCACATAGCGAGTGTGTACTAACTGATCGGCTGCTGGATCACTTTTCTCAGCGACTTTCAACGAAAAGCATCTCAGCGAGTCGCATAGAGCTGTTGATAAAAGGTCATAGCACTTTACTAGGCCTAGAATTTCAAGTTCTTTTTCCGTTGTTTGGAAATAGTGCAAAGAAAAGTGTGGCCCCCTGCCCTGTGAAACTCGTGTCGTCATTTGCTAGCCTAGTCGCCGTAACAATTGTTTTCAAGAACTAATCGTACGCAGTATACCGGCTTGTGCGACCAGTACATCGGGCTTATCGTTTTATTGCGCTGTCTACGCAGTGCGACTTTACGCCACACGCAACAGATTGACATTCGGGGCTGCATGCCTTCATTAATTGTACATGTGGCCTGTAGGCTAGCTCGTCCATAATAGCCACCCACATTTTTTTGGAAGCTTAGGCCTTTCATATGCATAGATGACACCAAGGTTCCGTGCTTTCAGCTGACGAGTTATAACGAATTGTTCCAATGATCATATATGGCTGAGAGTTGCTAGCCGTTCTACTAAAATGAGAGCGAATACACATCTCCGTCTTCGTGTCATTTAATATCAGCTTGTAGGATTTTACAAAACAACCAGGATCGATGTCTGCAATGAATGTCATCATTATCTGATGAACCGTGCATTATCTGATGACCCCGTTGCACATTCGTGAAAATAATGCACTCTTAAACAATAGATAATCTAACACGAGAAGTATATTTGGGGATAACATTCGCGATCGAACCCCTGTAAGATCAATAGTCAAAATTTCCATCCTCACATTATATATTGTGACATACTTGTGTGAAGAACAACATTCCCAGCATCTTGCTCATCTGGAATATCACGGAGCGTACTACTCCCTAAAGAGAAATATGTAATTTTATAAGGGTTTTTCCGTAGGTTCGGGGCACAGCACATCTCCGTGCAATGTTAGACTTTACATCCGTTAAAATGTTTTTTTTGTGCTTGTTTTTTTTTTTGTTTTTTTGTGTGTCGTGTCGCTAGCGACCCGACTATAGAACCCACTACCACTGCTCTCACAATTTCGAAGGAAGCCTATTCTATATCTGAAGGTCCTTCATTAATGTTTTTCTTTTCTGAAATGATCTACGTATAGTTAATTTTTGGAGTTTTTAGTGTTGGGTGTGTAATGCGATGCATTTCAGACAAGATAACTCAGTGCAGGTTTTAATGGCCTTAAAAAGCATTTCTTTGATTCTAGTCTCTGCAAGACTGGGCTGGGAAATGAAAGTTTCGTTAAAACGTTGCCAAGGGGTAGATACAGGGTGAGTAACGAATAGGAGAGTTATAGTAAGAAATGATCAGGCCACGTAGAGTTAAACTACGGTGACAAGAGGTATATGAAAGGGAAAGGCAAACATTGGAAGGGATATTATTTAAGGACGAAAATGTAGGTACATCTTTATTTGAAAATGACCGGAAGGTGTCCATCTTACATTATATTCAAGCTTATAACTTGGGTATGCAGTTTTAACACATTATGCTCCCAATTGGGCGTTTGTTTCTTATTTTCTTTATTTGAATGCCAGGAGAGATGTACGTACACATCACATTTAAGCTTTTACTTGGGGATGCAGTTTTAACCTATTTTGCACCCTCTTGGGCTCCTTTTCTATTTTCTTTTCTTTTTTGAAAGACCTGAGGTGTTACCACCTACGTTAAATTAAAGCTCATAAACTTATGGGATTCATTTTTAACACATTTTGCGCCCAATTGGCGTTTTTTCTATTTTTTTTTATTTGAAATGACCGGAGAGATTTACGTACATCAATTAAAGCTCGTAAACTTAGGGATGGCATTTTACACATTTTTGCGCCCAAAAAAATATTTTAACACATTTTTCCGCCCAATTGGGCGTTTTTCTTTTCTTTATTTGAAATGACAGGAGAATTTTACGTACATCAAATTAAAGCTTTTAACTTAGGGAAGCATTTTTTACATATTTTGCGCCCAATTAGGCGCCTTTTCTATTTTCTTTATTTGAAATGACAGGAAGGTGTAACCTACGTTAAATTAAAGCTTCCAACTATGTGAGGTCAAAGGTCACATACCAAGGTCAAAGGTCAACGGGAGATCAAGTTGTAAACAAGGTGATTGGTTCTAATGCAATCTTATACTCATGTATCAAACATCTACTTTAAATCAGTTATATTTCTTTTTATACATGTTTCTGTAATTAAAGTGGAACTTCAAACTAGAAAACCATCTACTCCTCTTAAATGCTTTTTAATGTTGTTCTTATTTCTTGTAAAATTATTCCTGGCGACCGACACAGTTTTTTTTATATACTTGTTTAAATAACAAATCAAATTAAATTGTTTATGTCAGGATCTATTTTAATGCTTCAATGAACAACTTCCATTGTAATAGTTTTAGTGTCTCAATCTCGAAAACAGTATAACATGAGTGAATGTTTTCTGTCATCCAGTAGTGCGAGATAAAAAATGTGAATAGAAATAAATCTAATACTTAAACTTAGTTTATTCAAACGTGCATGCGCTACGTAATCAGCCCAACGGGTCAGTCGCCTGATGAAATTAAGAAAAAAAGAAGTAAATTTCAGCATTAGACTTATTTCAACAAAATGTTAATAGTATGGAATGTTAACTTACATTTCAAGGATATATATGGATATATGGAGGTATTCTGAACATTACACTCCACCTAATTTGCAATTATTTGTTGAGTTGAATTAAATCTTTATTAATATTTAGTGCCACACACATTAAAAAAGTGACCAGCCTATTTTAACTTATGAATGACAATACATAAAATTATAATTAATGTAAATATACATTTAAAATGCACACGAACACTAAACAGATCAATAAGTTACAGGATAATACTCATATACATGTAAAGAGGAATAGTTCATTGGTAGGACACCAGCGCTGTCACCTTTCGGTGCCTGGTCTTATCCGTTTTAAAGATAAGCACCCTGAGCATAATCTCCCTCTGTGAAGGTGGACTTAGTAGGGAAATTCACCTTATACAGTATCTCTTTGTCTAGAGTAGTGAGTGTTCTGCGGTTCTCTGGGCTTTGGACCAGCCCTTTGGCGGGGTTTAAACAAACATGGTTTTGTAGCGCTCAACCATTTTCCACTTCCCTCGGCATATTGCTGGAGTTGCTTTAGCTCCATCTGTCTGAAATGCCGGTTTCGCTTCTGTCTGCGGAGCCAGATGACCTAGCTCGCTTCTGAGTGCAAATTTGGCTGCTGTATCTGGTTATAGCCTTTTCTCTTAACCTTTTAGGACTGCCAAGGAATGCAGCATGTTCTTGACTGATTTTGGCAGAAACCCTCTTTCCTACTTCTATTGGAAAGTATGTGTTGGTACCATCCTCTTCTTTCCTCACAGTCAGCCCCTAGATCTTGGTATTTGCACTTCTTTTCTGTCCTTCTTGTCATATGCACTGGATAGGTTTCTCCGTCCATAGGGACCGTCAGTTCTATGATGATCACTGTCTTTGTTTGGTAGAAAATATGTGATTCTGGTCTCACTTAGCTGTCTCAGTGATCTTCTTTCTTGGAGGGAACACGATATTGTTTTTGTCCTCATGCCATCAGGAAATATTCGTCATTGTGCCTTCGTCAAAAGTTTGGTTGGCTCTGTCTTAGCCATTAGTAAGACTGAATTTCGATAGGTTGTACCATCAGCTGTGTCTAAAGGCTATTGTAAGATGAGTTCAGATTCTCAGGTTTTCGAGTTTTTTTTTCTCTGATTTGCCTCTACGGACGTACGGTGCCAGACCTGTAGAGGATTGCTTTCAAGTGTTTGGTCATGGCGCCGCTTTGTAAATGAGTGCTACAAAAAACAAGTCCATACCGGACGAGAGGGGGTGTCAAAGGGTGTATTGACCCCGGGCCCTGGTTCCCTAGGGGGCCCGGGGGGGAAAAGAGAAAGAGGAGGACGAGAGAGCGAGAAAGAAAGAGCCTTGAGATACAGGTGCCCCGTTTCCCCCCCTCTGCGGAACATGAGAACCTACTTACTACTTTGAGAAAATACTCTGTAAAACCCTACGAAATTTCCAATTTTTTACAGCCTACGCGCGGTTAAAAATTTAGTGGCAGGGCCTCTCTTGGTTCGAAGAAATTACACAAAAACAATTCAGATTTTGTTTTATAAAACGTTTGGTCATGAATTATAAAGTGGACTACCTACCAATTGAAATTTTTCTAATCAAATATACATGAGAGACGGATTATGGAAAGTGAACATTGCGGGGTTCCGCGCTTGCGCCTATCACCCATTCCAGGTCGCGTTTAATATATGAACTATAACTCTCCGTGAACCACTTTTATATTATTATTTGAAAAAAACTAAAAAATTAAAAAAAAAAAAAAAAAAATTTTACTTTTAAAAACTTTTATCATACCTCTATCATTACAAAGTGAAACACTTTATTTTTTCTATCAAATTTTCATGAGAAATGTGTACGATTATAGAAAGTGAAACACGCAAGGCTTCCGCGCTTTCTCGCGGGAGGGGATAACCCATCCCCCACCCACCCCCTGGGCCGTCTACATAAAACAAAATTAGGAAGTAACATCAAACAAAAACTTCAGTTGCATACATTTTACAGCTCCCACACCGCGCCGCGTCATGACCCGCTTCACAGCCACTGAACTTCGAATCACCCCCCCCATGGGGTTCTGGAAAACGAAGTTGGTAAAGGGGGGCCCGTAGCTCCAAGTTCCCCCCCCCCTGGCCCGCAATTTTGCTCGGCGGCCCGGCTACAACAATTGAGGATGTGGAACGATGTGCAATGACGATGATGAAATAATTGGCAGAGTCCAAAATTGGTCTTACCCCCAGCTTCCAATTGGCAGGGGATGGAAGTTGATCATAGATTTGCGTTGATGTTGGAAAGACAGCAGCTCTGGCGTCCAGACATACAAAAGTTAATAGTTTAATTACTATTAGGCCTATTACTATTATTTTAACAGATTTCAAACTTGGATCCAATCCTCAATCCAATGACAGGCACGGATAATTATTGGCGAATTTAGCAACCTGGCGACCACAATTACCATTACTTTTAGATATTAGAAAAATAAACTTGTCATATAACCTAACTTATAAACTTATCATGATTTGATAAACTTTGCAATGTTGGCTTTTTACTATTGATTTTTTTTGGTTATATTTCAAATTCAAATTTATTGGATAAACACTTTTGATACAGTGGCACACATCATCTGATGGTTGTTATATGGCCTCCATTTTTCTGATTAAACTTTTAAAAATATTATTTTCTCAATTTTATTTGAGAAAAGATTTCTCACAGGAAAAGCACTTTGTTCCTATGAAAGAGAGAAAAGGGGAATACCCCTAGTTTGTTTTGCAAGCTGCACCTGTTTAGATTGCACAATAGGGGAAGTGGGGAATTCCCCAAGGATGCTTAACTTAGAAACTTGTTTATGTTTTGAGATCAAAACATTGCAGAACCTAGGGAATTCCCCCACAAAGTTATATATAATGAAGTGATGTAATTCGGGTGATGAATTCCGATTGGTCAGCTAGTGTAAGGTTATGTTTATGCATGAGAATGATGTAATGATTATTTTTAGACTGGGATCTTTGTGAAGTCACTATATATTTGAGATTTGAGTGAAGTCTCGCCGCCAGCAGTTGTAATCGGAGCTAAACTAGAGCTCTGGAGCTATCTACAATAATGGTAGATTTGAGTTCTACATCTAGTGCCAGGATTTATTACTTTGGATGCCGCCGGAGCTTGATAGCTAATTGTCTGCTGTCGTCTTTTAAGCCAAAGAGCTTCAGTTTTGGAATCAAAAAGGAATTCCAGTTTGTGGTCCTATATGAGGACATAGCGACAGACTGATGGTGGTATATTACCTGGATTTTATTATTGTTGAACATTTGTCGTCGAGGGAAAGCCCCGTCGTCTTGAACTGCTGGACAAGATTACCTTCAGGACTGAGAAGATTCCCATGGAATATAATACCTGAGTTTTGTATGAACTTGCATGCTGTCATTTTTGGAGTCTTCGCTGAGAGGACATATCATCGTTGAACTGCAACGCCTCTTTTGAACATTAAGTATCAGTTATATAAATTGTGTGTAATTGTGTAATTTTGATTTATGTAATAATGTTTTGGACATACCAAATTCTTGAGCCAATTACAAATCATTAAAATCTGTTATATTGTATAAAATTCAGATCACTTGTGCACAAGGCTCATTATTTGTGTTTGAAAGGTATTTCTGACCTTTGACGCCTACAAGACGTCATAACATGGTGCATCCAGAACATTAAGTACGAATATTAATATTGATGACTCAGCATTACACAATGAAATTCATCCTCCATACATTATCATAGATCTGACACATTCTTTCGTTGCGTGTTTTCTTTTTAAATAACAAATCAAATTTGTTATTTCAATTCTAATTGGGGCCCCATTAAAATCTACACAAAGCTAGTGTGCGACGATGTGATTTTTTCATATTAATACTCACACAATATTCAACTGAAATCGATGATACGATACGTTATTTGTTACCCTGGTTTGGTGTTTGTCTATTATTACATTACATGTGTTATATTAGCCTCCATTTTGTGATTGAAAATATTATTTTATTTCTCAATTTCTGTTGTCATCGGTGATGCCAAAAGTGCTGGGAATGAAAACAGGATTCCAAATTGTGGTCCTAAATGGACATTCGTGGCAGATAGAAATCGTGGTGATTATATCTGGGACTGATATACTGTGGAATATTAGTGTCGTCGAGGGAGCTATTGGACCTTGTCGTCTTGAACTGCTAGACCAAAGTTAATATCTTCAGGACTGAGAAGATTCCCATGGAATATTTCCTGGGGATTTATATTTTGCATGCTGTCATTTTTGAAGACTTAACAAACCTCTCTATTGAAGCCTGTATAGCAGATTTTAGTGAAAAGTCAACGACGCTAGTCACCGATGGCAATTCGCGCATGCGTAGTACATTCGGGTGACTGACCTAAGTATACACAGAACCGAATCTGTGTGTACGTGTACGTGTCATGCAAACCATGCTTGACCGCGCCCACAAACACGGTTCCCTGCATATAATTATGACAGCAATCAATACTCCCATTGCAAGCTCTTGCATTTCTCAGTTCAAACTTGGTTCCACTGCTGGAAAATAGCCATGCAAATTTGCTATGTCACCTTATTAAAATTATATGTCACCTTGCAATGATGACACTGTGGGTTCAGGAATGATCTAAGTAATACCGACACACATAGTAGATCTCACTAGTCACATTATATCGCGCATAATCTACCATTATTTATGAGTACTTTTTCAACCCTCAATTTCCGTGATTGACTCCTGGCGCAACGTTACTGACATAAAAACAACACAAACGCTGAACAACGGAAAGTCGTTATTTAAATTCGGTTTTCAGCTTCCGATAGCCGATACCATACGGATTTTTCCCATTATCATTGCGCAAAATTTTTCCACCTGAGTGTCTAAAAAAGTCCTCTCGAACTCATTAACACACAATCCAGAATTTCAAAATCTCCCCAAGCTGTATCGCAAATAATGACGTCACCATCCCGTAATGAAGAGTAATGAGGCGTGCGCTCTGCATTGTAAAAATGTATTGACAGAATTGTGTACGTGCTGTGAGGACATAATCATCATTGAACTGCAACCTTTCTTCCTTTGTGGACTTAGTCCTTACTTCCACGCGTACCGTGGCTCTCTTACGATCAGTGCGGCGCCACGGGGGGGGGATGGGGGGGGGGGGGGGGGGGGGGGGGGGGGGGTGGGGGGGGGGGGGGGGGGGGGGGGGGTGGAGCTGGGGGCTCCTCCCAAATTATTTTCTTGCCCCCCTAGTTTTCCCCCCGTCCGAAAGAAAAATGAGGATTTTTTTCAAAATTCGGCAATTTGGGGCCAAAAATCATCAATTTGGGGAAAATCAACGATTTGGGCTCAAATGGGTTTAAAATCTCCAATATTTGATATTTGGCCCGCCCCCCAGAATTTCACACTTTTGCGCCCCCAAAATTTTTCACTTTTCCCCCTGTTTTCCCCCCCAGAAAAAAGAGGTTATTGGGCGCCAGCCACTGCTGCGATCACTGGGTGTCCGATCCTCAACGGATGATGTGCATGGTGTGAGTTCACAGATAGTCCTCATAGAGTTCACAGATAGGTTACTCCCCGGGTTTTCACACACGGCTTTAAAGATTAATAGATTTACGCATTGCTCACCATTATTGTGCAGCATTTTTAGTTGTGTAATTAATGATGTTATATTGTACTGTCTAACCTACACGCTTTGTTTTCTTAACCCCATGATCAAATGGATGGAGGCGTCGAAGGACACTACATTTTTCCGTTGTGATTATCTGATTTATACGGTTGAGATTTTTAAGTTATTTTTTTGTAATCGTCCTTCTGAATGCACATTTTTTAATACTGTACATAAAGCATAACTGGACTTTTACCCTTCTGAGTTGATTTAGTGGGGGTCCCATGGAACCACCCGTTTGCACGAACGAATAGACTTACATTACAAAATGACACTTTATGTGCTAAAATAGCTTAAAATCAACAGGTTAAATTTGGAACTGCAACAAACACCGTTTGGGAGCGATCTATTTGCATGGGAAGAAATGTTTTTTTTTTTTTTCGTTGTCCCTTTTTCCAGATTCACACTCTAT